>WEIS01093767.1:0-30738 GCA_013389965.1 Todus mexicanus
GGCTTGTATGTGGTGTGTTTGCAAGTACTTCCAAATCCAGGAAGCATGGAAAATTCTGACCTGTGTAAGGTCATTGTATAGGCCAGGACTTAGCATCGTCTTTCAAGTTCTGCCAAGTTGTGAAAGTCTTGCAGAACATTATCGAATTGTTACAACAGCTGAAAACTGCACCTTGAAATCTGTTTTTCATCAGATAGCTCACTCTGACAAATAACTATTCCGTACCTGATACTCTCTTTAATTGGGTATCTCTTCATCTCAATGAACTTGCAGCAAAGGGCTCCGTATAAGTAGGAGACAGCTGCAAGTATTAACACTCAATTTATATACTCAAATGGGGGTATTCAGAAGGTGAACCAGAGTTCATATTTACCTAATGATCTACGTACAGCCTTTGCAGCGAGAAGGTGTGCGATCGCTAGGACGGAGAGAGTCTGCTGTGGTACATCGCGGAAACTGTTGCTGGTTTGAAGACAGATGATAGGATGTGCTGGGCTTTCTTCAGTCTAGGTCAGTTTGATGGTCAAAATCAAGGTTGTTAATTTTGCCTTATAGCCGAATCTCATAGTAACATAGGAAAAGGAGTGGTATGAGCCCAAGAAGAAATTACTTTGTGTGATTTCAGCATCTATCTGGTCACCTCCTGCATTCCCACCGAGTTCAGAAGCTGCTCTGGCTGCCTGCTTAGTTCAAAACACTTGGATTTTTTTATAAATGACTGGTAGTAATGATGGAGGAGTCATTTATGTAACTATGGCATGTTTTGTCTGTAAAATATACTATATGCAAGTAATACACCTGAGGTGAGAGCCTTCATATAGGTTATTGTAAACAGCATGAGGAGGATTTGCACTGCCTTACAAAACTTCAAACATCTAGAACTTTATTGACTATTTTTTCTTCTACTTTATTTGATATTTTTAAATGGCAGACACACCTTACAGTTTAAAGTCTGTACAGAGCGTACTTACCAGCACTAATGAGGGGCACGGTGACAAGATTTCTTCCCTTCCTCCTTATTCCGGCACAGAATCTTCATTTCTAAAATTCAAAGTTCGTCTAGAGCAAAAAGGTTAAAATAAATACTTTATGAGATGGTATTTGCAAATGCTTCCAGCTCTATCGCCAGTACTTACAGCACAAGAAACACCTCTTCATTTTCTCCCTTCGGTTGCTGGTGAATCACTTTTGCCACAAATATGAGGAAAGCAAAGGAAAAACAATCTTTTTGAATTATTTAAGCCAGACACAGACATGAGTTCAGCAAAGCACTTTCATGAGTTTAATGATAAGCACGGAGCTTACTGAATACTTGAAAGAATGTATTCTCTCAGGAGCTGCCTATAACTGCTCCCTTGCTCTGTCTCTGCCAGAATTTCAGAGGAGCATTCCTGTGTTTTTCTGGCTCTATGCATTTTGATGATCAGCTGCGTTATTTATAGGTGACTCTGAAAATAAAGGAGGCTGTCGTTGTTGTTAGCAGTGGGGGAGAAGTCTTGGAAATGTCTTCTGTAGATATGAGATAGTGGTACATCATAACTCACACAGGTTGAGGATTACCAAAGGAGATTTGATGTGCTGAAGATCTTTCTTGGCTAGCAGAATCACGCCCTGAATTTAGCAGAGCAGCTCTTTGGTAGAGAAGCTAAAAATAAAAATGAATATTCCCTGTTTGCTCTGTAGTAGAATGAAAACGTGGCAGTTCTAACAGAGGTGTAACCTGCCATGTTCATCTGAAAGAAACAACAGTAATTTCTGCGGAAGAATTGAGGTGTTTAAGAACCTTCAAGTCAATAAATAAACCATTTTTACTTGGACTGTTTCATCATCTTTTAATGCTCTCCAAGGGGCCACTGATGTGCGTTACAGCTGCAGGGTCAGGGTGCAGTGCTCCTCATTGGTACGGTGCTAACTGAGCAACACGCAGCTCAGAGCTTTATAGTTATTAATGGAGTCTGTGAAATGTAAGTATTTGTGTTTCTTTACTGGAGTAGCTGCAAAAAGACACGTTCTTCATACCTATGTGAATCCCTTGAAATCAGTGACACGTCCGGGTTTGCAGCAACTGGATCAGAGCAGTTAACGAAGGCTTCGCTACCACTGTTGCGCATAGGTGAGGGTTTCCCATCCCGTGGGCTGTGCGGTCCTTTTTGCTGGGGCTGAGGAGGAAGAGACACCGGCTGCAGTTATATGTGATGGTTGGTGCCACACAGTCTGCAGCCGGCACTGTGGAAGAAGGGGAGGAAGATCAATTATGTTTCAAGGGCAGCTGCAATATAAAATTTATTATTGGCAGCAGAACTAAATAGTGTCAGTTAGTAATGCAGTGACTCGCTGTATCTCTGTGGTTGTAGCTCATCGAGTCGCTGTGTATAGGTCCAGGCCTCCGCAATAGATGACAAAGTCAGCGTGAGTGGCAGAACAGGCCAGTCAAACGCCGCAGCTCATCCCAGCTGTGAAGGAGAAGCAGCGCTGTTCTTGTTAGTAATGGGAAGCAGTGACGCAGCACCTCGGGGTCCCACGTGGCACCCCCTGCCTGCCAGCTGCAAAGAGGAGATGAGTGCAGGAAACTTGATCCTGCCTTTCACCTTTACAAAGGCTGTTTGACTGGTTTGCTGAAACTTGAATTGAAAACATCTGTTCTTATGACATTGGGAAAAGGCTACATCATTTCTGCGTGTGAGGTTCGCGAGAACAAAGGCAGATCAAAGAGCCCTGGAATACCGGGTTGAGAGCTGTGTGGCTATGGATATTTCTCTGGAGATCTGTGGAGGGAATTTCATTGAGTTCATGGCTGCATTTTCGGTTTAAAAGAAAAACAAAGTTTTATGAATACGCAGGTTTTACCATGATGTCACTAAAGCCAGAATAGGTAATGGTTTTGGTCACCAAGCACACTGGAAACCTAAACAAACCACTTGGCCGACATTTTCTTTGGCTTTTGAGCATCCTCGATGATGTAGCTGCATGTTCTGGAAAAAGTATTTAGAGCAGCAGGACATGCAGCTTCACATGGGCTTCATCAGGGCCCGTAACTTTCTCATGTTTGGGTTTAATTTGCGGCAGTTGGCAGAACCGCACCAGTGCCAATGGAAAGTGTTTTTAACTTCCCCACGGTAGCTTCTCTTTACGTTTCTTACTGGAATATTTCGCACAGGTGGAATGGCTTTTGAAATGGACATTTCTCATCTGGTGGATTGCTCTACATCAGGTGTAAATTGCTAGCTTGTCTGTAGGGCCTTAATTTATAGCTGTGTTCTCTGTGACATTAACTTTCCAGTTATTCACTGGCCGTGGTGTCCTTCCTTTTATATTAAAATACATTGTGGGTGGACACTGACCTTGACATTTTACATATACGAAGCTTGTTGTCAAGGTATTTAGGATGTAGGTGTACTAGTCTTCAGATTTTTAGCATGATTTTTTAATACACATGAAATCTTAATTTTATGTGTTCTCAGTGTTTATCGTGTGGAGCTGACTGTACCTGCAGCATGATTGCACCAATATACTGCAGCTCTATTCTTTAGTTCCTCAAAATGGTTTCTTGTTCTAAAGAGGCTCTTGGACTTGTGATAGTGACAAATACTCATTTTTACTTAAAACAGGTTTTCCTTCCAAACAATAAGAGCTTTGATTTTTCTCTTTACTTGCATGCTCCCCCTTGGGCCAAGCATTGTGTGAACACAGAGCTGATCTGCCCTTGCTAATTTTAAGTCAGATGCAAGATGATTAATACGCTTTTAAGAGTGAATATTTTTCTTTTTTTTTTAATGGAAAAGAAGAAATCTAATAAATGTACAAAGTCAGTTTTCCATGAAAGTGTCTGGTGAAACACATGAAGGTTTAAAACTGTAAATTGTATGTTAGTCTCAGTTTTCAAGATAAGCAAGATTGTGGATTGAATCTTGAAGATTTGGACATTTTTCAGACCAGTGCATTGGTCCAGGCACAGGCTGTATAGAATATTTGAAAAGATGAGTGAGAATCACGCAGTTTCTGATGAGAACAAGTAGGAGCTGGGATCCTCCATGCTTGTTTCATTGCGTCTTTTGGTTTTGATGTAGAAGGGGAAGATGTGCTGGGCTTTGAGTCGCATGTAATTGTTCTCTCTGTAAGTCCAACCTTCTTTCACCCTTCCTGAATGACTTGGAATCTGCTGGCAAATGTCTACTCGATTTCACTGAAGCTTGCAGAAACTGAATTGTCTTTGGAGATTTTAATGTGGTGTTCCAAGTTGTGACATTTCAACTGCGGAGGCAGGGGGAGTGGGCTGGGTTAGCTCCCCCGTTGAGGAGGTGGCAGGGTCCTCATGGTCATGGCCCCAGGTTAATACAGGTGCACCCACTGGTGCGGTAGCTGAGAGGCACCAGTAGCTCCAGCCAGGCGCGGCTTCCGCTGGCTGGTGCCCGGCAGGGGTGGGAGCAGGGATAAGGATGCTGGGGTTGGGTGTCCGGGAGCGTGGGGGATGGAGAAGTCCACAGGGAAGCTGCGTCATTTGCTGCTCATGGAAAAACTTGTTTTTTCTGAATCTTCCTCGTAGTCCAAAGGCTGCCCAGTAGAGGTAAGTACGCATGGAGCAAGCACCTCCGTAAGCGCTGATCGTCAGCTTCTAATTGCCCCCTCTCTTTGCCTTCTTAAGAGCCCTTCTCTCGATCCTTTCAAAATGCCACCTGGAAAGCTCTTCTCCTTTGTCTCTGTCCCTCAAATTTTCTCCTTTTGCTGCTCTGCAACTGTCCAGCTTTGCCTATAGGTGTTCATAAAGCCCTAACCGCCACCTTCTTGATTTAGGATTTTTAGTTTGTGACTCTGTAATTTTATTATGCCGGAAATAATTGTGTGATGCCTTTATGTGATGCCTTTATGTGAAAGCTCTGCTATTATTAAAAAAAAAAAGTTTGTGTCCCATCCGCTGTCCCCACACCCTAAATAATAATAATAATAATAATAATAATAATAATAATAATAATCTCCCCTGGAACGTTACGCATGGTGACAAGATTCTGGGAAGCTGGGTTAACTGCGACAGGCATCACATTCAGCTTACACACTGATGGAATGATAACGTTTCCATGGAGGGAGTATCATCTCATCCTTGGATGGCGCTCTAACTCCTGTGAGATGCATGTAGTTAGTGACTCCCTGTGAAGTAGAAGCTTAACTAAGCCCTGGCATTAGTGCACGGCTTTCTAGCAGTGCCATATACTGTTGTGAAAACATCAGTCTCTCACAAACGTAATCGGCAGAAGTATAAATGCGGTGACTGTTTGTACACTCGCTCCTACATGTGAAGCTGCCGCCGTCCCTCCAAGAGCGCAGGATGAAACCGGGAACCATCCTGCTGGTTTTAGCGCCGCTTTTAAGATGAAAGGCTGGTGCTGGTAGTGGCAGTGACTCTGGAAGTGATGGAAATTATAAGTACTGCACATGTTCTATAGCGATTCAGAAAAATTATAATAGGAGAAGTGTTGGGATAAGCTTGAATGTTTATCCACACTTCTGATGTGCCCTTATCAAACTGGATCCAACCAGCACTCTCTTTTTTGCTCCAGTATCTTGCAGCACAGTAGATCAGTGGCCCAAAAGAAACCAAGCGCTTGCTGAGTCTCGTGACTTCATTGCAGCGGGCAGCGTTGGGGAAGGGTGTTAATGTTAATTTACAGAAGTCTGTGTAAAGAGAGAGGGAGGGAGTTAGAGCTGAGATTTGATACACTTACAGACAGTTCAGGTTTGCTTTTTTTTCATCTGCCAGCCAGAAGAAAAAGAAACAAAACCAAAACCAGTTCCATGTCATAGAAGCTTCTTGTTCAATCCAAAAATAATATTTTTCTTTTCTTCATATTTTTTTAGACCTTAAAAATGAATCTGAACATCAAACACATCTTAAAAAAAAAATCCCCAAAATCTGCTTAGGAATTGACAGTATATTTACAGCTCCGATTATTTATCAAGGTGATGTAAGTTTGTGGATAGTGTAAGGTGAGCCAAAGTTTCATTTTTCCCGTCCAAGACATGTGCCTTGATCTTACTCTTCAAGTACTAGTAATTTTTCTGCATCATCGTGAATCAAACAGAACGTTTTGTCAGATCTTTGCATTTGAAAGACCCATAGCACTGAGGCCATGAAATACGAGAAAACAGTGAAGTTGAGGATGACTGCTTAAATGTTCAAATAACTTCTGTGTTTCATGTGTGCGGCTGGGTTTGTAAACGTCTCTGTTCTCACCAGGTCTGTACGTTAACGAAGGAAGATAACCGGAGAGTGGGAGTGATTCCCAGTGATGAACAGCTGCATGTGTTACCTCTTTACAAAATTTCGCAAACAGACGAATTTGGCACCGAAGAGGGACTGGAAGCCAAGATAAAAGCCGGAGCCATACAGGTGCTCAAAGCTTTTCCCAGAGAAGTACGAATGCTAGCTGAGCCTCTCAGAGCTACAAAGAAAAAGAAACCAGACACAAGGAGGACCCCAAGTGAAAAGCAGCCATTGATAGATAAAAAATACTCAACACCAGTAAAGCTGAAAACTGAAGCCCCAGAAAACCTTGGCAACACTTTGCATTGTTTAGGTGAGTGGCGCTTTCTAAATTCTGCTGATCTCTTCTGATACTGTGCTGCCTCTTACCTGTAGGAGAGGAAGGAAAAGGTCCTGAATACTTGGTTTATCAAATACTTGTATATTCTGCATTTCAGGGGCCAGTGAGCAAGTCATTGTAGTCAGTCTTCTCTCTTGGCGGAGGAAGCACAACAGGTGATTGCCTAAAAAGAAGTTTGTGGTGGTGTGTGAGCACCAGTGAAATATTTCCAAGTTCCCTTATTCTCATAAATAATGGCAGTGGGGTCATCTTTAAATACTGTTGTAGGAACGTTTACCTAAATAACTGGCATGAATGTCTGTCACTGGAAAGCACAAGAACTGTGCTGGCCTCTTCCTGTGAAAGGCAATGGCTTTCTCAGAGTCAGAGCTGCTGATGGTTTCCTCCCCATGGCACGGGTGCTGCTGAAAAGCAGGAGATACGCAAAAAAAGCCCCAGGTTTTGTCATTCAAGGCAGTGCTGATGTCAGCACCTGGGTAAAAGGGAGGCGACGTTCGTTCTGCTACGAGGAGGTTATGATGGCCAGACACTTCTGCTGCGAGATGTGTTTGTGCAACGCAGAACCGTGACTTGGCTGAGCTGTGTGGAGGCGCTTTTGAGCTGTGCTGTTGTACCTGGGGCTGGGCTTTGGATCAGTGCTTCAGAGGAGAGAACTATTCCGTGGGACTTCGCAGGAATGGGAAGTAGAAAAGAAAGAGATGGAGGAAGCCATGGACTTAGATTCTGCAATTAGAGGGGAAAAATAAATAAAAGGAAAGCGTAGCCTATCTGCCTTTTAGGAGGAGAGAGCAAAGTTGGGCAACTTGCTGTAATTTTGAATTGTATTTCGTCAGAGATATCCAGATATATGTAGTAGCTTTTAGGGGAGGAATAACAGTTAAATGTATTCAGAATAACTTCTGCATTTTAGGGGGATAAAATTAATAAAACAAAAAACAAACCCAGAAAGTACAATATCCAGAGTTTTGCCATGTGCTTGGGGAACATGGAATCTTATTCCTTGAACATGCATCAATAATAGAATGACTGTGTCAACAAGCCGACTTACAGAATGTGTTTGGACTTCAAGTGTTTTGGTAAAGTACTTTAAAAGGGCTGTTGAAAAAAAAATGTCTCAGAGAGAGGAAGAAATACTTTGAGTAAGTTGTTCAGAGATGGAAGAATAGGAATGTGAATAGAAATACTTCATTTCTATCATAAAAGTGCAGGGTTTGTCATGGAAGCTTTGATAGTGGAATCACTCAAAATAGATGTCAACACAAGTAACCCCCAAGTCTGCCAGTGGCACACGCTGCTACCATTGGCCACGTGAACGTTTTCTAAGAGGCTTCGCAAACTGGACAAAGAAACTTCACAGACAGAAAGGTTATTTTTGTCTCCATAAATACCAGCAATTCTTGGTGGCCTGTCATGGATAGAACAGGAGATGAGCCACCAGCTTGGAGACAGTTTCAACTGACCACAGCAGAGTTGAGCTGCGCAGTTCCCAGTAGAGGTGCACAGGAGGTACTCCTGGAGAGCAATCCCCCCTTATCTGAACCGTTACTGGTTTCCCTTTACCCATACATGAGAATTAGTTTCTCTTACTCTCTGCTGCCTTGCCCTGCAGAGAGAGCAAGGAGCTTCTGGCCAGAGATGGGCAGCTTGCTGGAGCCCCAGCCCTTTGGGGAGTGCTGGCGGTTCTTGAAACTCATTTTCAGAGAACGTAGGTCTCTCTTCAGAGACAATGGAAAGTTCTCAGATGCTGTGTTTCAAACCTTTTGGAGGTGGGCTTAGTCTGAGGGGATGTTCTTAATTAAACTAAATGCTTTGATTTTGATTTCATGGAAGAGGTTTGTAAAGAGCTGATGCAGTTTCCTTATATACCTGCACAACTTCAGCATTTGCGTGCTAGCTGTTGCATCTGTAACTTATCCCACTTTTAAAACAATGGAGTTTTTTTAGTCCATCACCATTTATAAATTATTAGAAGACAGAATAGAAGAAAGAATAGTTCTTCTGTATTCGGTAAAGCAATTAAACATTCTGCATATTTATGGAACAAAGAAGCAGCACTGGCAGAGACAGTCCTTCACGAGACTACTCAAGAGCTCCCTGTGGGGGGCCTGTTTGCCAGCAGCACACTCATGTACAGCAAGCGCAGGGCATGATGCCAAGCCCATCAAAGTGGATGGAATTCTTTCCTGTTACTCCAGTGGACTCTGGATTGAATTTACCTGGGACAAGAATGAGTCATTGAGGAGACCGTTCCACAAACAGGCACAACTGAAGGGGGCCAGGGCTGGGAAGTGCTTGTGGGGCTGAGGTAGGTTGACCAAGCCTGTCTCCACAAAGCTCCGCAATAAAGAACGTGTGGCAGTTGGGTGGCACGCAGCCAGGTTGTGTGAGGCAGCTGCCGCAGCATGGATCTACCTGCAGTGTGTTGACAGATGCTTTTTTTCAGAAGCAAATTTGTGAGTAGTTAATAGCTAATGCACAAAGTGTAATTCAGTAACTTTTTTTGCAGCAATGAACAAGATCTGTAAGCACGCTTTTTCCTTTCATCATAGCGTGGGGCTAAGGCAGCCAAGTTTTTTGGTTGTTTCACAGGCTTAATTTCAGGAAAACTAGATTTCATCAGTTATCACTATGATCGCAATTACACAGTGCATCCTTGCTAGCCTGGGCAGTGCTGGAGGCCAGCAGTCAGCTGCTGGGAAGCACTCCTGTAGAACTGTGTGAATTGGGGCGGAGCGGTTATTCCATTTTATCTGTCTTATTTTATTCATCCCTCTGTGAAAGACCTTTCTATTTTATGTATCGACAGTTTGACTGGCAAAGGTTAAGGCGTTACTTCAGCAAGGTTATTATGTATGTACTTAGTCACAGAGATATCCCTAAAAAGACTAAATATAACCATTTTGGCAAATCCGTAGTCGTCATGTATAGCTTTCACATCAGAAATCAAGGATAAGAGGTATATTTTATTAACGAAATGAGAAAAGGTACTTACACTTTGGTGTGGTTGTTGTTTTTTTTAGGGAACAAAACAGATGCTTTAAAACCTGGAATAAAAACGGAGACTTCCGATCACCTCTATGCCATGAAACATACTTCAAACACTACTAAAAATTGCTCTTTACTAAAACAGTATGCGGCTTCCTCCCCTTTCAAGGTGGATAGTTTACATCCCTATTCATCTTTAGCACATAAGCCTGGCCTAACAGCAGTGACCAATCTTCAACAAGATTTCTCAGTTCCCTACGGGTATTTTGAATGCAGCAGTAAGCAACCTCATGTGACACCTTACGTTAATTGTAAGAACTTTGATGTGTCGGTCAAAGATTATACTGGAATTTTGCTGAACGATAAGATGAATGGTGTGCCACCGATTCTTCCAGAGGTCACTGCGCCAGGTCCCCCAGCCCATAAAGACCCCCTGCCCACTATACTTGAACATCAGCCAGACAAGCAGAATTGTCAGCTTCAGTTAGACAATTCTCCCTCTTCACAGACCATCAGCTCTTGTGAGTTGTCAGTATCGCTCAGCTCTCCAGCAAAGGGTGCGGTCGGAACCGAAGCTGACTGTTCTCATGGATGCCCAGTGGAGAAGGGCGGCTCCCATGGAGAACAGGTGTGTAACTTTGACTCTGCTGATGGAAAGCAAAACAGTGCACTGGGACAACCGGCCGACTCTGAAGAAAAAGCTGAGGAAATGTGGTCAGACAGCGAGCACAATTTTTTGGATGATGACATTGGCGGGGTTGCTGTGGCACCTTCTCATGGTTCTATCTTAATTGAATGCGCAAGACGTGAACTCCATGCCACCACACCGATTAAAAAACCCAACCGCAATCATCCCACAAGAATTTCTTTAGTTTTCTACCAACACAAAAACCTAAATGAGCCAAAACATGGTTTAGCCATGTGGGAAGCAAAGATGGCCGAGAGGGCGAAAGAAAAAGAAAAAGAAGCAGAAAGATTAGGAACGGAAAATACTGAACTGAACTCCAGCAGCAGGAAAACAAAGCAAACAAGTGAAAGCGGAGATATTTTTTACGAAGACAATGAGTTCAACCAAATTCCATCACGCAGAGCATTAACAGTAACTAAGGATAACGTCATAACAGTATCTTCTTACGCCCTCACACGAGTGGCAGGGCCGTACAACCATTGGGCATAGGTTTGGGTATCAAATGCCTCCTCTTGGTGCAGTGTTACACAGTGTTTCTTTAAGGTGCTGTTAAAGAACAAGTCTCGTGTCGTTTACGATTTGCTCATCTCAACCATTTTAAGGCTGAGGTAAAAAAAGGGGGGGGATTTCTTCTTAAACTGTGACTTTAACATTTGGTGGTGCTCAAGCACATTTTAAGCAAAAAAAAAAAAAAAAGAAAAAAAAAGTTGTATAGTTTTAATACATTCTAAAAAAAGATTTTGTTTAGGTTATTAACCTTGATCGAATCATTCAGTTTATTACCTGTAGGAATTTATATTTTGGTGCTTTAAATCAAGTCTGTTTACTACAGAAATCATTTATAGGGATTTTAACAGGTTCACATTTTATGGTGTTAAATCAAGTTATACAGTAATAGCTCTACACGGCTCTTGGTGCTTAACCACATCAAACAGTTAAAAATAAATAAGCTGAATTATTACTTCATGGTGCCATTGCTTTAACAACTTCCAACCATTGCTATGTAGTCCAAATTACAGATAAATCTTTTAGAATACCAATGATTTTTTTTCCCTCTAGAGTTGTCATTATGTATGAAATGAAGTTATTGGTAATGATGGCTGGAAGTTGTTTTTAAGCTGTAAATATATATTTTAAAAGCACTTTCTATTTTTAAAATTAACTTGAAATAGTATAGTATAAGGATCATATTGTCTAAGGTTTGTGCATACTCTACAGAAGAAATCATTTTATTCTTGCTGTGTAGAGTTCCATATTGTTACAGCTGCAGTATGTATGCTAACAGCATATGTGATTGTTTTTAGACTTGCCCTTTTTCATCGAAGATTTTATGTTGCATATAAACAACAGTTATAAAATACAGGAGCGTTTTCTTATTTTCAAGAGAGTGTACAAACAACGAATTAGGAGACGTGTCAATACGTGTGTTGCTATTGGGAGTTAGGAATATTATTTGGGTTTTTAAAGGCAGCATTTGTTAGGATTTTTTTGAGCAATAAGTGCATAAGTCTCATCCATTTGGAGCATTATAAGTTAACACGACAGCCAAATGTTCCTAATGCCTCAGGGGTAGGATTGTTTTGGGATTAAAAAAAAAATACCCCATAGAGTTGCCTTATTCTATTCCGGAAAAAAAATTATTTGGGGAAAATACAAAGCAAGTGTTGGAAAAGTATGAAATTTCTAATATTTAACAGCAAATTTTTCATTAAGAACAACCTATCTGTAATATTCACCAGCTTTCTAAGTTCAGGTTTTTACAAAAATGTTTTTAAATTTTTTAAGTGATTTCTACATTTCATGTAGGAAGGGTTATGTTCTTTCTTCCAAACACATAAAATTTATGTACTCCATTTCTGTTGAAAAAGTGACATATCATGAAACAAGTATCTGCTAACCCAGAGAAAAAACAGACACTCCGTTGCTTTTAAATACTGTAGCATCCCACTCTTCTTTCTGATTCTCCTCTCCTATGTATTTCTTCTTTTTTTAAACTTATTTATTTAAACAAATTACCAAATGGCGATGTTAGCTAAGGACTGACCTCATCCTGCAGCTTCTTCCACGAGAGCAGCTCTGCGTAGCCGCACCTGCCCGGTCAGAGCCGGGAGGGCTGCTCAAGCCAGGACTCCTCTCAGGGCCTGAGAGCTGCAGGATCGGGCCTCAGAGATGAAGCTGTACCTTCATTCTGCCTCAGAGTCCTCCCCGCCTGGGTCACCTGTAGGTATAATGAGGTCAGAGTTTTCCAGTGCGAAAATGTGCTAACAGTATACTTGATAATATTATAACGTAGGGGTGCTGTAACAGAGGAGTAGGAACTATCTAGATCTGCTTTATTTAAAACCTACACAAGGTGCTTTTTCCTTGCAAAATATAACTGTAAGCGCTATATTTACAGTTTCGGTACGAAAAGAATAGAAATTGTATTTTTAACATATAGTGCCAGTTAGGACCTTGGTGCTACAAATCCTTCGGTGTGGCTGTAGCTCGACGTGACTGTTCTCCTGTATAAACGTGTACACGTGTGGTGTTTGCAGGAGCAAGGTCTGAAGTAGCAATCGCTACATAACGACTTTGGGTTCAATTCTACAGATTCTTGTCCAAATTAACAAAGAGGTTGATGGCAGAGGATGGCCAAATGGCGCCCATTCTTTGTATCTTACCTATTTTACGTAAATTTGTAAAAATCGGGTATGCTGCAACTTTTAGTTCAAAGCTTAGTATTAATTCTGATAGAGGATACGAAGGGATTGTAAATATTAATAAAACAAAACCAATATTATGCCATGGTTTTGTACCAGCAGTTTTATGCTTCTTGACGATGTAATATACAGTATACATCAAATCATTATGGTATTTTGTGTGCCTTAGATTTCCATTTTAAAACTTGTATATTTTTGGTGAGCTGAAGATTAGTAAGAATTCCAGCTGTCCCTCCAGTAAGTAGCACTGTAAGTTCTCTAGCTGTTCCATTCTTGTGTTTGCTATCTGAAACCCCTTGTCCCGCACCGCCATCAATCCTTCCCAGGGAAGACGCGTGTTTTGGTTTCACTGATAGTGCTGATAGCTCTAGTTTGTATGAAAAACAAATTGAATAGTATTAATAAAAAAAGCACATCTATCATTCGGTGCTCCCACGTGAATAACAATTTTTCTACACTAAATTTGTACGTTACAGAGCCATCTCTTTACCTTTTAAAATGCTCATTTTTTTACTTGAATCTTCCCCTGTAAATGCACGATTGGAAACTTCAAGTTGAAAGTGCTCCATTGAAAAACCAGCAGCTTCCCTCAGAGAAGTGAGAAACCGAAAGGTGGATCTGAAAGGATACCTCCCAACACAGCCCCTGGCAAGTCACGGCACAAGTCCGCCCAGGTCTACACGTTTACAATCGGAAATTTTAACAGAGAAAACTGTATCTTAACATAATAGTTAATGCTATTAACTGATAGGTGCTATATTTCACACTTAACTATTTTAGTAAGATTATTTACATGAGAAAAAGAGATCGCCTGTACAATCAAGTATCATTTGCGGTGCTCTTCCCTTGACTGTCTGTCACGTAGCTGCTTTTTCAGCATGTACTGGCTAGCCAGCCGCTTCTCCTTCCTGCTGCAGCACACGGCAGGTCAGGATTTCAGAAGCTAGGATTTGCTGCTGCTGTACTGCGGTATAGAACATGCAACTATTACTGTTTTTACAACTGTGTGCTATTTATTGTAACATTTCAGAATATTTATCAGCCTTGTACACAAATTACGTTGTTTTGAGTGAGGTTATCATTATATAACAGTATTTATCTCTCAAAATTCGCAAATCTGTGCGTCTGTTGCTTTCCTTTGCAGCCCACACAACCACTTGGAACTTGTTCTTCCCCCTGAACACAGTCCTTCTAGGATGGCCAGATCAAGAGCTGGATCTAAAATGAAGGGAGCGGGCTAGGTCAGACCTTTTTTTGACTTGGTTTCCAGTCTCAAAATGGATTCCAGTGTGGGCTGTTGGGGGGCGTGGTTGTGTTCTGATCCTTTTTCACAGTACACTACCAAAACCTGTCATGATCCAACATGGGACACCTCTGACTTTCCGGAAGAAATGTATCTCATTCCCTTTCCCTCTCTAGTCCAGTACCAGCACTCCACCCTTGCTCTGGAGGGCAGGAGTAGTGGTTTCTGCAGGAGCCGGTTCTGTTTGACTCCCCCAGTCCCTGCTGGGGTTGCAGTTGTGCCCAACTCAATAGTGAATTCTACTTCCTGCAGTTTTTGTGACATCTTAGTAATTTCTGTGGTTTAGTCACAAGAAAGCTTTTTAAGAACTTACCAAGTACTTGTGACTTTCTAGCTGTAACAGTTGTATTCAGATGTATTATTTTAAGGACTTCCTAAGCTAACATAGGAGTAATTGCTGTTAAAAGTCCTCATCTAGCCTATGACAGCGCTTCTCTGTACTTAGAACAGCAAAAAACTGTCGTATCTAAAGCAACATTTTGTGAAGCATGGATAAACAACAATTTCTTTAGTACTTAAGATTATTTGTAACATACAACTGTTTGGGGTTTTCAAGGACTTTTAATATCATTGCAGTATTATGCTAAATTTGGTGGGTTAAACTTGGCTCCTTATGTTGCTGCAGCCCTGTGCTCATTCAGCAAGCTTTCCTGCGATCCTCGTAGTTAACTGGCTGGACGTGGGTAATGGGTGATGGAACTGTGCTGAGTCAGACACTCGCAGCCCTACAGTTGATAGGTTTTGCCAGGACAGGTGGAGACAGGGAGTAAATGCTGTGCTTCTGGTTAAATGCAGAAGTGATGGTGTCTAGCATGAGAAGTGACTTAAGGTCTGTAGAGACACCTCACACCTTCACCTCAGGTTCCAAGCATGCAGGCAGGTCTGTTTCACACCACCTTCATGCTTATGCTCTTGACAGCTTTGTTGATTTTTCTATCTGATAGGTTGGTTCAGTGGGAGATTAGCATGGAAGCACTCCAATAAATCTGCATCTTCATGGGTTTATATTTGAAACGTAAGGTCAGTCTTGCCCTTTCACTTCCCGTGAAATATCTCTCATGTGAAATTAGCTCTTTTTATCAAGCAGTCATCAGGTTTGTAATCCATTTATATATAGTTCTTCTGTTTCTTTTTTCACAGAAATGCTGTAATTTCTAGGTTAACAGGAGGAAATAACTGGGTCCTCAGACATACTAAAAACTAAGTTGCATGTCCACTTCCACACTTTGTATACGTTAACAGCAATTACATTCAATGTTGAACAAACTTTATTTCAAGTCTGTTGTGAGTGCTAAAATTCAAATTAGGGTCTTTGTGACCTATCTTCCAAGAATTGTGTTTTATTTCTTGAGTGAAATCTGCCCAGCTGTGACCCGTGATGCTGTCTGTGATCTGATCTAAAATAACACAGTTAGGGATGAGGAGCAGTCCGATCACATTAGGAAAGTCTAACTTTCTTCTTGATTTTATCAGGTGTTGATAAAACTAAACTGTCCATAAAACTAAGCTGTTGAGAAAGTTGCCCTGGATTACTGTGACACTACCGTGCTGCACTGCAATATCTGTGTGATAGCATTGTTTCTACCTGGTAAGGATGTGTCATCATGTCACACTGCTGTAGATTTATGTACAAATCCATCTCTTTCAACAGCTCCTGTCGAGACAGTAATCTCTGCTTTGTTCTTTGCCTGTGTATACTGGTTTATGGGAGAATTGGTCACCCTTTCTTCAATCTGTGTAGATGAACAAGGTAGCGAGCACTGCTGTCATCACTGCTGCTCTTTCCCATGATCTAAATGGAGAACATGGAAAGCTGACGGGATGCACAGCCAGGAGTAAGTTGCAGGCAAAGCTGTGAATTGGCTTTTGAGACAGGCTTCTCTGTACGCATGTTGCAGTTCAAGGGTACTTCTTTACGTGGATGCTGGTTTTGGGGCAGCTAACTTTAAATTTGTAAGCTTTTTTATTTAGTCTGTGACAGTTATGTTTTCCTTTAATCTTAAACAGAGTGGCCAGTGTCAAAAGTCCTGAGGCTGTGGTTTAGTGGAACAGTGTCTTCTGGAATGACCTGATGTTCAGTCAGACAGTTTCCACAAATTGCTGCAGTATGTTGCTGCAAAATTATCATGACATAAAAGAAAGAGCTCTATACTTGAGGTTTTCTCAAAGACGAAGGATTTCTAATAGTAGTATCTAATCAGGCACCAGTACATGTACGGATCACTTTCTAAGGAGTGGCTGAAAATATATTTTGTGTTTACTTCATTACTTCCTTATCACAACATTTTGGTTACTTTAGAAGAGCGAGCAAAACTTTAATACTGTCATTTCCATACTTGACTAAATTACAAAGGCTTAATTAATGCTACAGAATGTGGTGCTGTCTCTCTGAAGAACACTTGATTTGCCTAGTGTTGATGAGTAGGTATTGCCACAGGCACCTTTCTCACACCATGGTCTCTATGGCTCCTCTGCTGTGGTCAGCTGTTTTCACAATCAGCGCTAGGTCACGTTAAAAGCTGCTGCTGAATGCTTTACATGCTTGTAACTACTCCAGGACTTCTTCCTGTCCCTGTGCAGATCTGCTTCAGTACTGGGCGCCAGCAGTGTAGCTGTTGGCCTGCTCAAGAATTCCCCACGCATGCTATTGCTGCTTTGTATGTAAATCAGCCACTCTGCAGCTTGGGAACAGCATAACAAATTATTCTCCTATTTCTTTCAGTCATGTTTCATTCTATACAAGACGGTTCTAGGGTTGGTTTGGTTTTTTACTTCATGCTCTCCCAGAGGGAGCCTAGAATATTGCAGTTGGATTATTTTTTTCTCATTCCAAGAAAGAGGAACAATTATCTGTCACAATCAGTGGTTTCCTGCTTTTAAATCAATCAATCATTTTCCAGTTAATTTTCAGATTTCTTGATGTAATCGTTACACTCTTTTTATACCTGCACGTAGCCAAAAAGGCTTAGCAAGACTAGAACACTGCTCAGCCCCTCAGAAGGGAAAGCCATCCCTTGTGAGAGCACAGGATTTTTGCTTCTGTCGCTAGCATCTCTGTGGAATGCTCTCTTTTCTTTGGCATTACTCTACAAGCTCTGCTCAAATCCTGATGTGAGACAGATGCAGCAGACCCTGCGCAATTACAAGACCAGAAGCGTTTCTTTACATCTTCTGGTTAGATCAGTCATCATCCTTGTGACAAACCCAAGTATTGCATAACTTAAATGCCTTAACTAACATAGGACAGCTTAGAGGAAAGATATTCTACAGCAACAAGTGGAATTGATTGAGCTTGAGCAGAAAAGAGTGAATTAGTTACTGCCATTTATTAAAGGTTACAGGGGTGTCAGCATCACTGTTTTCCTCTTTCCGAGACACACTCTTTTTCATTCCAGTTCCCCAGTTCATCATCCCAACATTGTTCAGTGTTTAGACCCTATATTTGTAACTTCAGTTTTAAAGAAGATGCTTCTCAACACCATATCCTTAGTTCTTCTCACAACAGTATCTTTTTTCTTCTGCTGGACCATTACATATGTAATTTTTCCACACACACATCAGAATGCTAGAACCTTCTAACAGCACCCTTGCACAGAACGCAGAACTGTGGTGCTAAACAACGTGAAGGTGACTCACTCTGTTCGGTGTGACTAACGGTGCTGTTTCCAACGCTTTGCACACCTCACCGGCTTTCCTCAAAGTCAGAGGATGCAGGTATAGACCTCAAAAAGATAACGTATGTAAGAAGGAGGACAAATTTGGCAGTTAATCTACAGAGAGTTACCAGTTACAGCAGCTGAACTGTGTTTCAAAGAAGAGCTGTTGCAGTGGAGCAAAGGAACTGCAGATTTGATGTTCAGTATTGCAGTTGTTGTCACAGAACATTTTAATACTGTTGTGGAAAGTTTTGTGACCTGATCAATATTTTACATGTGTTATCTGTATTTTTATTAGAATATTGTAATGGAAAAGGGTCTAGTGTTTGGGAATCGTGTTAAAATAAAAATGAAGGCCCTGACTCTCATTTATACTACTGTCATTTGCATCCCGCGAAAAGGATAAAGGGGCCTTAAATGGATGTGAATTGAGCTTACATCCTTTGGAGTATCCCACTGCACTGATAATGGCATGAAAGGTCAGTAGTATAAATCAAAACCGTTACCAAATGACTGATTTGTACCATCATCTGAAACCAATTTCCTGATACCCCTGCTGCGTGCATGCTGGCTGGTCACAATCCAGATTGTTCTTGGTTTAGAAATACAGGTTGAAAAGAAACTGGCTTCTTTTTTATCAGGTTTTAAGTACTCACTTATCTTGGCTCTCCTTTTCCCAACGCTGTCTACAAAGAGAATGTGGTGGACCATTTGTACCTCTAGGTAGTGGCCTGGCCAGAAATCTTACAGAATTGTCAATAATACTATTTCTAAGCTTTGGTAATTTTTCGTAGAATACTTGCTTCCCTTTATGATAACTTGATCTCTTTTACTTGATAATATAGAATGGGGTTGTGACAATTGACTGAACTCTGTTCTTTTCTGACTGAATACCCAAGAAGGTGTGCAGTGTTGTGTGGTGGTGGCACACCACGGTGAGTTTTGAGACAAAGCTAAAAGACAGCATTTTCTGACTGCCCCGACTGTGGTGATGCTCGACGTGAAACCACTGGCACTGCCCTGAGTGCCTGAGTCATGCAGAGCTTCCCCTGCTGCCAGTGGAAGCTTTATGTAAGCGTCGAGCCCCGCTGCATGGTAGTTATGAAACGCAATGCAATGCAAACATCTCTTTTAAAAAAAGTTAGAGAAAAAGGAAATACATTTTCATTCTTAAATTTCGAAACTGCAGTGATCCTGTGGAGCCTAATGAGAACAGACCTTGTACTAACTTTGTGAATGCCAGTCTAATCTGTGCAACTCAGAAGGCAGCGTCTGCACTTGATGAATCTCTTGTCCTCAAAACGAAAAAATAACTAGGCAAGAAAAACAAATGTGATATCTCAATACCTCTAAAAGAAAGCCAGTTCTAACCAATCCAAACATCCAGACGTTTCAGTCTTTAACCGTTAGTTATTCTATCGTTATTTGTTCAGTGTGGAGGAGAGAGCTCTTCATAACGTGACGCTATCATACCAGGTCATAAATACCATTCAGATTTGCTGTCGTTACGAGAGAACATTAATACCTAAGGACGCACTGTACTGAAAGGCTACAGCTAAGGAAATTATTTCCTGCTTTGCAAAATTAAATGATTAACAGTATGCCAAAGCAAAGGAAAAAAAAAGTCAGCCTTTTCTTTCTTTCCTTCTCCCCTTTCTCTTTTCTCCTTTTTCTCTCTTTCTTTGGGATGCATTTGAAATTTATTTTTCAACTTTGAATTTGAGGGTTTGGATTATTTCCAGTTACCAACCTACTGCATTAAGATCTGGAACATAAAACTAACTTTTTGAAACAAAAGGTTATGTACAGGGAGAAAAAAATCAGAAAGAAAAAGCACTTCATTATGTCACAGTATTTACAGGAGAAAGTATAAAAATCACTTCTTTTCTCAAAAAAACCCCACATTTGGGGCCTGATTCTTTCCTAGTATAACTGAGCATAGCTTCATGAGGCTGGTGGAGCTGTGCGGAGTTAGGCTAGCTGAGAAACTGAACCTTAAAATCTTCTTTGCAGACAAGGGAACCCTTACCAGCAGTACTTGAAGACTTGTGAGTTGTGACTGCATGTTACTTGAAAGATCTAATTAAGCTATGTTTTTTGGTGCAAGCAGTTGTTGTACATGATTTCATGTTTATGTAGCAAGATGCATTGAAATGTTGATACTAGTATTGAAACATACATGTAAAAATTGTTGTTGTGGAAATTGTCTGTTCTGTTCTATTTTTCTTGTGTGTCTCATCTGTTTAGAACGTAAACTTTTTTTTTAATTGTCCTAACTGAATAAGGCTAAATGAATACTGTAATTGAAAATATATTTTAAATCTTGTCATGAGTTTTTAAAAAGACTATTACAAATTGTATCATTCCTGATTACACAGAACTTTGTGGGTGGTTTTAAATAAATTTTATACTTCTATTTTGCACTTAGTCGTCTAATTTTTCTTTCCTGCATATTTTTCCCATGCATTTAATCTTGTTAAATGCTTTGAGAAATAAAGTTGTTTTCCCACTACAAACCCCCAAAAGTCATGCTAAAGTACATAAAGACTAAAAATGTAGGGCAGGAGATCCTGTACCATACAAAGTTAATGCCCTCCTTCATGATGCTGCATACAAGGCTAACAGCCCCTTTAAAACCATTACAGGGCTTGTAATTTTAGACAATGAAATTTAAAAATTACTGCTTCTAAACCCAGAAATAGTCTAGTCTTGCAGCATCTCTGAGGGCACCGAGAACCTCATCAAACGTGTTCTGACAATAGCAAGGAGTCACTCTAATACTCGTCTTTAGATCCGTATGCTTATATAACTGCCCCTAGAGTAAGTAAAACAAAGGACAGTAAAACATCTTGTTAAGGGAAGAGTAAGGAAATAATTGCTAATAAATGTATTTTCATTTTATAAGCCATTTTCCCTGCCGAAATTTTGCTCTTATCACTACCAACCATTGTTACATGTAGAAATATATTTATGAATTAACTTAGCCCTGTAGGACTAGAACAGGTCTGCCCAAGTCAGCGGGGTTTCTGCACTGGAATGGGATGGGCATAGATTGGATCCCTGTCATCAGTCTGCCTGTGCTTCACACAGCACTGCCCTGGTCCAGGCAGAGCCGTACAGCAGCAGCCAGAAAATTCTGACTAAAAAGGCCAACATGGTTTGTGAGCGCGTCTGCACAGCGTCGCTTTTCTACCAGCCCTGTCTGGTGGAGCAAGGTAAAGGGAATCGTTTATTGTGGCTTTTCATTCCCATCTAATGCAAACTGTCTAGATTTTATTTGCTTCAAATCAGAGGGTATGTTTGTTTTTTTCTCACGACACAACACATCTCAGCACTAGTCTGCCTTACTATGTGACATCTTAGTGCAGAACAACACCGCTAGACAGAACTGTTGTTTAGAAGAAGGAATTCAACTCTGAATGTTCCTATTTGCTTCTTTTCCTTCTGCAGTAAGTGCAGTAGCAAAAGCTGCTGTGACAATAATTTGCCAGGTAACTGGAATCTTGTAGAGGGCAGAGAAATGCTGCTGTGCTCAGGCTTCAGTAATTCCCTAGAAATAAATTACATTATGTGCTATGGTGCATCTCATTCCCGGGGGCTGTATGCAGTAATCCAGCAGGAAGGCCTTTACCCTCCTACATAATTTGCTCCTCTTCTAGAGGGTAATCGTTACTGGGTTTTCATAGCAACATCTCCCAATTGCCCCAGGCCTTCTCCAAACCATACTATCAAATCTTTCAACAGAGCCCTGCGTGCCACAGTTTGGTATTGGAGTCTGTAGCCTATAGCACAGGTATCTAAGAAAGCCTGTGGATTCTGGATGGCACATGAAGACCTGGGAGCAGACCCAAGAACATCATTATAGAAGGCGAGACATGGATGAGAAACAACATTTCCCAGCTGCCTTTCAGGTACTGCCAGGCAGCTGCGCCCTGCCTCCCCCGGCATTCCCACTGCCGAGCATGTTCCCAGTCACAGCTACTTCATACATTATGGAGCACATTACATACACAGGTTTTAAAACATGCCATAGCTTGTGGGAACAAAACCAAACCTAATTTTCCTGCCCTGGCATCCCTGCAAGATTGCCAAACAGGAGTTATCTTGAAGTGCTCAACACCTGGAAGCAGCTTCAGCGCTTTCTCCTCTCTTGGATTTCACATGTAGACAGGTAATACTGATGTTTAAGATGTTATAGCCTTAAATTACAACAGCTATTAAAATGGTATTAAGTGTTAACAACAGTTTAAACTAAGATAAACCTTTTTGGTAGTGCTACAGTTAAGAGTTTTCTGCAGCACTCTAATCCCTGATACAAATCAGGGAATGGCAGGGTTTGACTGCTGCTGAATAGTGCTAATGCTGATTACTCTTGTTAAATATTATTCTATAATATTAGCTTACGTCTTCAAAAGGGACATTCATGAAAATACTGGATTTCCCAAGAATTCTCTACATCAGAACGACCATCGTACTCAAATGTAATTTAAGCACAAGCAAGACTGTTTCAATTAGTAGTTTTTGTTGAAGAAATGGCCTAGGTAGTCCAAAATAAATTTGTTACCAGCAATTTTAATCTAAGACACACTGGAAAAGGATTTAAAATGTGGAAATTTCAAAAAGCTATTTCAATAACCATTGGCTGAAGCACAGTTCCTACAAAGGGCTTCTAATTCCCTGTCCAGTCTGCTTACTTCCAGATACTCTTCTGCTTTGAAGACACACACCACTTACACTAAATTCTTAGCAACTGAACGCTTGAAAACTTCAATGTCCTTTTACACAAGATCAAAAGTTAATTAAAATCCCTACTAAGCAACATATTTCTGTTCATTCGTAACATAACTGGGTAACGCTTCTCCGCTGTTTGATGCCAAAGCAGTCCCCAGTTGCTGCTGGAGGCATCATGACTTTTTTTTTCAGCTGAGAACAGTAAAGCTTGTCTCCTGTGGCTCAACAGGTTGGCAGTTCAGTTTCTTGTGACCACCTTTTCTTACACGTAGATTTCTGTATTTGCATGGGGATGACTCTGACTCCCTTCACTTGAGGAACGCCTCCAGGGAAATGAAGTACTCATCCTGTGCTTCATCAAGCAAACGCTTCTGTGATAGACCCTAACTTGCTTCCACAGCAGCAGAACGCCTTCTAAGGGTTCATCTGGGTTACAGCTGTGGCAAATTGGCCGGGTGAGATTTGTTGGGCTGTTGCAAACGATCTTGTTCTAGGAGGGTAAGAAGCTGTTAAGTGGCTCAGGTGTGCTGCTGCCGCCTAACAAGCCTCCTTAGGCTGTAGCTCTTGTGAGATCTCACTAGTGATGCAGGCAAAAAGAGAAGAATGCTTTACTGCTGAGTGCTCAACAGCAAGGCCTTCAAGTGTTAGAGGCTCTGGATCACCTCAGGGTACAGGCAAGTATTCCCTTTATATCTAACTTATACTGCACCTAAGCAAATAGTAGTGTTTTAGCCTTCCTCCTTTGTCCTCTCACACTGGAAGAAGCATTACTTGGGGCTGTTATTGCACACACAAGTTCTCAAGATGTTCCTTGCTCTTCCCGCAAATCACACCCTGTGTGGTTCACAGCAAGTTAAAGCTCTGAATCTCTACAGGTAGCTGTGCTGCCCTGGGAATGATACCCATGCTTCACTATGAGAAGAGGCTACATATCGCAGGCAGTAGTGGAAGGGAAACAGATTCTCGGCTCTTAGTCTCCTGCTTTCAAGCAAAGGAGTTAAGATTATAAAGGTAGGCAGGATTTTTCTTAGGTGTCTCTTCTTTATGGTCTGTCTACAGAAGTGCATTACCTCTCCCTTTCATATAGCTTGGTTATCCCAAGACTATAGGGCGATAGATGAGAAATCCTTTCTCATATGCGCAATCAGCTGTGATATGCTTAGAAAAGTAGGCTTGCCAAGAGGTACTGAGAGCTTTCCTAAAGCACTCGCATTAAAGTCAGCTTGGATAAGGAGAAAGGAATCCTTAAAACCTTCTCTGCTCCCTGGAGTTATGCCTCTTTATCTTCCATGAATCGTGAGGAACGATCCAAACATTACAGCTCTCCCTAGACAGGTAGCCTCATGTTAAACTAACATTGATAACAGTATTTTATCTTTCAATCAACGTTAAGTAAGAGCTATTGTGTGCTCCTCTAAGAACCATAAGACTTAAGTAAGTACTTCTGATTAAAGTCAAATGTTAAATGGTTAAGCAAAACCACAAGTCATAAAATCTGAAACCAAATCTGTCTAATTTTAATTCAGAACTTACTTTGTTCTTAAAAGACTGTTACATTTTGCAAAATGAGATTGCCTCCTTTTGCGGCAAATGATTCTCTGAAATGTCACATTAACTATGATCATCCGAAACAATTTTCAAAAGGGTCTCCTTCTAATACATCTTTTCAATCTTAAGAATGTTGTGTTTTGTGGTGGGTTTTTTTTCAATTTTGAAATGCCAGACAGGAGTATTCAGAAGAAAAAAAATGTGGTTTACACTTGATTAGGAAAAGCTGCTAGTTGCTTATATAAAATTACTGTGCCCAAGGATCGGCTCAACTGAATGAAAGGCAGTTTTCATGGGATTGGCAGAAGAATAGCTGTAAACAGCACAGACCCTGCAGGCCTCCGTGGGGGGCAGGGATCCCAGTTCAGAACTGAAATAGAAATGTTCTGAGCAGTCACCTCGCTAGTGGTGAGGCACCTCATTAACAGGGCACGGCACCAAGACAGTATTTAAGTTACGTTTCATCTTGGCACCACTGACAATCTGATCTTCCGTTTCCCTCAGGATAACCTCTAAGCTATTAGCAGAAACATGTTAAAGAATTTATTTTCCCTATTTTTACAGAAATATGTCTCTTTCTTGAGTTTAGTCTGTGTTCTGCATTTTATGCTGAAGATTTTTATGTATCCCTTCAGCTTTTTTTTTTTTTTTCCTAAATATAACCACTGGGGCTTTATACCATAACTGCAGCCAGCAACTACAGTTCAGGTAACAGTGAGCATCTCCTGTGTACTGCCACTACCGCTGCCTACACTGAAGCAGCTCTGCATGAAAAGACCTGCATCACCTCTCTCTACAGAGCCCTCTCCAGTCCAACTCCCACTGCTGGCAGCACTGTCCTATTAACAGACTAAATTTTTGACGTATTTTCTACCTGCTTTCAAATCCTTTTCTGAAAATTCTTCCGTTTGTCTAAATACTCTCGTTGTTGTTGTTCATAAATGAGTTTAGGACACGACTATTTTAGGATGGGAGCTACTTCAGTTCTCTGTCAGCACTCTTCGGAACTAAGCCAGCCTTGTTATATATCCCTTGTAATATGCCCCTTATCCATCACGGTGACAATTATAAACCTTTTGTGAAAGACACTGGGATACTATTTGTATGAACTATATCATACAGAATGCAGCTGTGGGGTATTGGGAAGTTTGNGATGTGAGTGCCATGGAAATGAGAGGTAGTAAAATGAGCTGTATGAAGACCAATCACCTCATAATTTTGCTGGGTCAAACCTCTGCATGTAGCACTGTGCAGAGAGCTGTGCGATGCTCCTTAAAACCCTCCAGGATTCAGCCCTCTAGGACATAGGGTCAAACTTCAGGAAGGACCAACCTCTTGTCAAAAACATGTATCAGTAATACAAGGAAGTAGTTNACCACTGAGGCTTTATACCATAACTGCAGCCAGCAACTACAGTTCAGGTAACAGTGAGCATCTCCTGTGTACTGCCACTACCGCTGCCTACACTGAAGCAGCTCTGCATGAAAAGACCTGCATCACCTCTCTCTACAGAGCCCTCTCCAGTCCAACTCCCACTGCTGGCAGCACTGTCCTATTAACAGACTAAATTTTTGACGTATTTTCTACCTGCTTTCAAATCCTTTTCTGAAAATTCTTCCGTTTGTCTAAATACTCTCGTTGTTGTTGTTCATAAATGAGTTTAGGACACGACTATTTTAGGATGGGAGCTACTTCAGTTCTCTGTCAGCACTCTTCGGAACTAAGCCAGCCTTGTTATATATCCCTTGTAATATGCCCCTTATCCATCACGGTGACAATTATAAACCTTTTGTGAAAGACACTGGGATACTATTTGTATGAACTATATCATACAGAATGCAGCTGTGGGGTATTGGGAAGTTTGCTCTACCTTTTAAATCATTCTGTAAACCTCTAAAGACCTTCAAATCTTATCTGGGTGTTAATTCCTGGTACTTCTGATGGAGTTCACTGGGGTTCCTCAGTGGAAGTCTGCCTTGGTGCCCCAGCAGTACCATCTGTCANAGGATAGTAAATGTTCTGTTTTACTGAACGGGTGGTTTGTAGATTTTAAAGCCCTTACACAGAACCCATAGAAAGGTGACCTTTATCAGACTAGGATCTCCACCTACTTTTGCAATATAAATAACCGCTAACCATTTTCACCAAGAGGTCAGAATTTCTTCTCTGAAAGAAGCAGCTCCCTGAAAGCATGATCTTCAGTAATTTTACTGAATCACTAGCAATTCCCTTAGGTAGCGAACTTTTCCAGTTAAGCATATTCTATGGGATGCTCATGGATCTCAGAACTCCTCAGGCTGGAAAGGACCTCAAAAGACCATCTAGTTCAACCTTCTGTGGAAAAGGGAGTCTAGATGAGATTATCTAGCACCCTGTCCAGCTGTGTCTGGAAAATGTCCGGTGATGGGGACTCCACCACATCTCTGGGGCGGTTCTTCCTGTGACTGATTGTTCTCACTGTAAAAAATTTCTTCCCTGTATGAAGATCAAAATTTTTCCCTGTGCTCTTGGTGTGTATTAGCGTCAAAATAATTAAAATGTGACTTATTTACACTAGACCATTTACACTAATTCAAAGTTTGTCAGAAGTCTGTTCTCAATCCATTTAATTTTCTCTTAATATAGTAGGCCAGAAAAGCCTTTCCTCCCTCACCCTGCGACTCTTAAAAACTCTCATGTGTTTGGGAAAGCATAACATTTCAGCACATATGACCATAGTCATAAGGACTGCAACAGGTATTTTTTTGTGCAAGAAGAAAACGATGATAATGTGCTCAGAAGGTTTATAAGCTGCACTTGGCTCCTACAGCTTCTGTGCCAAAAAAGCCACTAACTGAACTGTTGATACCATCAGGTATTCCTGGATATCTAGAAAGGTAAAAATTAGTTTCAACCTCTGATCTTTTCTGACTTTCTGAAGAGAACACATAAATAAACCCATAAACAGTTACCGAGAGCAGGTTCCAGTTACAATACGTATAGATCAGGATGCATAGAAATGTATTTCCAATAATAATATGAAAAGAAACAGAATGGTCTTTCATCGTTAAAGTTACATCATCAAAACTCATGAAATAACCATCTCCCTGTAACTGGCAAAGATCCTAGATTTAGCTGCACAGATACAGTATGACCAGTTACTGATCATGGTAAGTTTTCTGCCCAGTAGCTTCATGTTTGGTATAAAATACTAATTTCCGCGTCTTCTCAATTGCACAGAATCTCAAAACTATGTTTATTAGAAAATTATAATTTGTCCTCCAATTACTTCCCCTAAATACTCAATATCAAAGCAGTCAAATCTGTTTCTGCTTTTTTTTCCAGATAAAAATAAGCTTCATCCACATTTTCTTCTATGTTTTTTTCTTCACAGCACACACCTAAGACACCTCAAACCAGTTCTGTTCTCCCTGCTGCAGGAAATAGCACAGTGCTGCTGCCGCACAGTGACGAGCGTTTGTGAAGTGCTTGATTTTTGTATATGGGTCACTAAATACCCGGTGTTCAACCGTAATGTATTTATGACTGTATCAAACTCTCTATATAATGTCAGTAATGTATAGTGATTTATTAGAATAATAGTGAAACGATCTGTGCTAGCATAGGTGACAGGAGACGGCGACTCTGAAACATCCCGTTCTTATCGCTTCCTTAGAACCAACATCAGCCATTTTCAGAAGAGAAGCATTGTAACAGTTTCTTGTTTCGCTTTATTTCAAAACCAGGATGTCTACTTTTGCCAGGCTGTAAGGTAGAACATAAAGGCACTTCTAAAGGCCACGACAGGGATCATTGCCAGCTGATACCCAGCCACTCCTTTTGGATTGCAGAACCCCTGCAGAACACACGACTGTTTTGTGGTAAGTTTACAATACAGTCACCATTAGGAGACACCTTAGTGGCACTCTGAAGACGATGTAAGATTTGTTAAATGACAAATGTGATTATTTTTATGCTTCTTCAACATCTTGGGGATCTGAAGTTTGGAGTCATTAGCTTCACTAAGGGCAAACGTGTCTGTATCTCTGAAATTAATTACGGGATTATTTAATTCCTCATCTGAAGGTGAGGCACTGCACCAGACAACAAATACAATGTGGTGAATGTTGCTACATACCAACATCAGTGAAGGTCTGAAATTTATACCATGTACAGAAACAGTAGAATTTCCTATTCTTCGAGCTAATAGAGGAGTTTCTCCATCTCAAAGCAAGCCATACCCGAGCTTTTAGAACACTCAGTACGCTCCTTGGAGCCCTGTGACACCCAGTTCTCAAGCTACACTCTACTGACACCAAGTACCAGGATCAACGGGGACCTACCTGCTATGTCAGCGTTTATGCTGGTTGGTGTATTAGCTGTGGCTTCTCCAGCGCTCAATCAGTAACGCTGGGCACTGCAGTGATAGCAGAAAACATACTTATTTCTATGACTGTGTTAAGTAGCATACAAAGAGGTGAGGCTTCTGAGGGCTCTTGCAGTCATGGAGCTTTAAAAACCAAAGCAGGAAGCTGCAGAGTTTTAAACCTTTAGGAATAGCAGGATTTCAGCAAGTACCAAACGCGCCTCTGTTCAAAAGGGATATACGTGTTTCCACGTCACGTGCACCACTGTGGAAGGTGTCACAGACCAACTGCACGGCTCTGCTGAGCAAAGGTAGGCAGCTGAGTGCTAAAGGCCAGAGACCCAAAGTATTAACTAGGAGACTTCACTACTACGTAGTAGCGTTTTAGGATACCAGAGTTCTTTTCTTTGCGCTTTTCCATTCGCCTTTGTTAAATGTACTGATTGTACTAAAATACATATGAGCTTATTTGATTACAAGATCTAAAAAGTTATCATTTCTCTCCATAATATCCCCAGCTTGTTCACAGCTCCCATAACTGCTAAGAAGGCTGGAGGTGGCATATGCTTGACGTTTTTGTTTGGGGGTTTTTTTGCGTTCTACTTTGTACCTTTTTCTCAACTTGCCCAATTATGTTCAGGTAACTTGCAGAAATGTCATTATCATTCAGACTTCTGCCCCTTCATCAATTTTGGATTAAACCACCCAACATACTTAAAAGATACTTAGGGTGTCTGGAGTTATTTTAAGAAACAAGAATGGAAACGCTCACTTTTTTCATTGCAATTTCCATTACCACTGTTCTTCATCACAACTGTGTGGCTTATCTTGAAAAGGGGACACATAGACCTAAAAAATTCAGAAGGAGTCATTAGCGAGCTATAAATGGCAGTGGCAAAATTTGCCAGCTAATGGTAGCAATGTGTAGGTAGAAAGCAGAAAGTACACGAAGTAACGTTCTACTTCAGGCACAGAAAATCAGGCTTGTGGTTTCCTACGAGCTTCCAAGGCTTTCTTTGGGAGCATCACTCATAAAACATCATCACCACTGTCACCGTACGACATCATGCTCACATATAAAGCTGGGGGATGAAGAAGGAACTGTGGGACATTTGGAATGATGGTGTTTGTCTTCCCAAGTAACTGTTAGGCATTGTGCAGCCCTGTGGTCCCGGAGATGGCTGAACTCCTGCCCGACAACGGGAAGTGCTGAATTGATCCCTTGTTTTGCTTTGCTTGCGTGTGCAGCTTTCGCTTTACCTATTAAACTGTTTTCATCTCAACCCACAGCTTTTCCTGCTTTCACAATTCTCTCCTCCACCCCGACGCAGGGGACAGCGAGCGAGCGGCCAGCCATGTGAGGCTGGGGTTAAACCACAAGGCCCTGGGCCAGAAGACTAAAGAACAGAGCTACTTCATAAAAATTCTGACATTCACTGACAATTATTTTCTCCTGTCATAAAATACTGCCACTGCCCTTTTAATTTCTATTGTGGGAGAGAGCCCCGTTTTCCTTTTTAGCCTCTGATCTTATTTCCAGGTTGAAGAGTAGATTCTGCTTTAGTCAACTGAACAAGCTGAATGAAGTTACATGAGGAAGAGACATGCCCAAGGTTTAAAACATGTAGACTTGAAGAACTATTCTTGTTAAACACCTAACCCCTCATGTCCCACCTTCACCTGGTGGGCTCTAGTTTTTCTCTAGTTGCCTTCCTGCCGCACAATCCAGCTGACTGCAAGGGAGAGTTTAACGTTGCTGTCTCTCTCGATTTTATTCCATCGCTAACTTCTGTTTTTAACAAAATTGTAACACTTTGCAGCCCCATTTTCCTTTACGAAGTGCAGTAAGGTGTGCGTATTTCACCCCAAAGCGAGCCTGTGTAATGCTTAAGGTCTGGAAGGCTCTTCGTAACAAAAGAGGGAAGAGAAATTACTGCCGGCCATGAACTCCTGAATTCCTGCAGCGGTTGCTGACAGCAGTTTCTGTCGCACAGCACCTGCGGTGCTCTGCGGGGAGCCTGCGATCCCTTCACCTCCGGTGACCCCACTGCCCCCTCAGCCCGCACGCCGCTCAGGGCTCGGCGGCCCAGCGGGCGATGCGCCGGGAGCCGCGGGCAGCCCGTCCCCGTTCCAAGGCGCCTCCCTGAGCGGGGCCGGGCTCAGGCCGAGCGGCGCGCCCAACCC
>WEIS01093767.1:30990-48826 GCA_013389965.1 Todus mexicanus
CTCGGATCGGCTCGGCTGGGCTGGCCCGGCCCGCAGCTCGCCCTGCTTGCCGCTCTGCTGCGCCGGGCCCACCGCGTGTAGCGGCGCCGGGAGCATCCCTGGACGCTTTTCTTTCCCTTTCGTTTAGTTTTGGTTAAAGCAGCCTGGCAGTGCCCGCTTCCAAGATTGTAGCTGCGCTTTGTGTTAATAGGTTGCAGTTACAGAAGATAAGACGGCCGGGAGATCGCGCTTTTCACCATGGCTCAGTTTGGAGGACAGAAGAATCCCCCTTGGGCTACTCAGTTTACAGCCACCGCAGTATCTCAGCCAGGTCAGTTGACATAGCACTTCGTGTTTGAACCCTGACATCTAGGAGATCGGAGTTGCTTATGCGATTAAGAACAGTGCCACGCTAAATAACTTCTGTAAATCCTGTTGAAATGGTGTAAGCTGGGAGTATTTCACACAACACGGACATTAAAGATCGTTGCTGTTGGGTTTTGTTTTGCTTTTGTAAGGGGTGATAGCTAAAATCCCAGGTGAACTTTTATTGATTCTCTCAGCCAGTAAACAAGGTATTAAGTTACTCATATCTAAGGATGTGTAAATCAAATTAGCTTTTGTCAAATTGCATTGCTCTATATTAAATAATAACAGTGCTAATAAGGGATTACAGGGTTTTTTTAAAGTGCTACCCGAGTTTCATTTCCTGGGCAGCCTAAATCAACCTTTACCAAGTATTTTGCCTTTGCTAATGTATTGGACATACTTGACGTAGTGAAATTTGCTGCTTGGATGGGGAGGGGGTGTGTTTCTTTTTTTTTTTAAAAAATGTAATTTTATTTTATACTTTTTTTTTAAATGCTATGTTAGACCTTGGGGGTCCATGTAACCGATGGTATCACCCTGCAAATGATAGAGGGTTTCCTTTGATTTAGTTAAAAGCCTTATTTAATTGCGAGGTAGTGTGATTAAAAACTTTGCTGTCTGGAATTTCATGTTTCACATCATTTTATAGCATAAAAGGCTTTGAGGTAAGCATGTGAAGCTTGCTGCGTGGTGAGTCTTGGTGCTTCCATTTCCAGTTCTGGGCTACCTTTTTTTGTCTTGAATACAAAGTGTTTCCTAGATTTATAGTTTCGTTATCCGATGTGGAAAAGCTTCAGGAAAGCTGTGGTGCTTCTGAAGGATCCAGGGTGTCAAAATGTGAGCAAAGGCAGCAACCTCGTTGAAGAAATTACTTTTCTAAGGGGCTGTGTGGGTTTTGCAATTGTCCTTTGCATCTTGCCATAGTTTGATATGGAGTGTGGTTTGGGTTTGATATGAATGACCTATCTCCTTTGCTGGTGGCTTTACATCTTGGAGCTTAGCAGAAGTCCTCTCCTTCTGTAAGAAATTGCTGGAAAGGGTCAGCATTGGTAACATGGGAGAGACAACCTTTGCTTTTGGTTCTGGGTGTCTCACTGGGTGATACGTTGGGGCGATGAAAGGATGGCAGCGTCTGGGCTGCAGTATTCTTGCTAGGTTGGCTGATCTGACAGCTAGTGCATCAAAAATACTGGTGGAAGACCAAGGACCAGCTCCATGTCCTGCTTCAGAGGGAAGGCTGCAGGAAACCTGCTGCAGGGGAGGAGCTGGCAGCCATCTTAGACCTCGCTGAGCTGGCACCAGAAGGGGGCTCTGGAGAAGAGGTGGATGGAGCAAGGGCACTGGAAGCACGCACCAACTTCTTACCCATTTTCTTATTCCTACAGCTCTGCCTTTGGTTAATCTACTTCTGAGCCCCCTTAAAATAAATGAAGAGCAGAATTTAGCGGGGGTAGGACTGGTTAGCATCAGTTGCTGTGAGTGACCTGCGCAACAGGGACAGTATCTCCAGGGATTTTTAGCTCATCTGATCCATCAGCACTTGACTGGAACATGAGAGCCATCAAAGACTAACATTTGGTTGCACTTTTGCCTTCTTCCTTTGCTAATTCCACCTTCCTTCATATTCCTTCTGTCCCTCTTCATACCGTACATGTGTACGGCTTCTCACCTGCGGCTGCGCTCACGGAGCTGTGCAGATTGGCTTACCCTTGTGAATCTCAGTTTTTAGAAGCTGTTTTAAAAAAACAATACTTACAAAATTGTTCTATATTTTCAGAGCGTTGGCCAAAGGTGTTACATTCTATTTGTTCATACCAGCTGTTTTTATCCGAGTGTCGGGTTCCTTTTCAAAAGCATCAAGGTGCTTGGGTATGGAGGAAAGATACCTTATTTTTTAATAGCAGAAGCAAAGCGATGTATGGCTTTTCCTAAGCTGTTGTCAAAAGTGGTGAGCGATGGTGTTACAAACCCAGTTCGGTAATGGCAAAAAGGTAATTTCAAAGTTTTCGTTTGTGTTTGCTTTTGGGTATTTTTGTATTGCTGACTTGGAGGCTGTCTTGACCATCCCTAGTGAAGGAACTGTGTGAGTTAAGGCTGCTAATAATTAAGGTGTGACACTCTAAGGTAGCTGTAGAGTGACATGCTGTGTAATGAAGGGTTCCTGGGATACCTTTGGGGTGGCTTACATATGACTGTTGGTGCCTCTGGTGTTAGAAGAGAGACAGGTAATTCCAGGTGCCAGCAAAGATCTGTACGTGAGGAGAGACTCCTACTCTTATAACACAGTGAAATTGTTTCTCTATTCCTTGTCTCATGGGTTTGTGCATCACATGACTAAATCCAGAATAAAAAGTCCCCGCTATACTGAGTAAGCATTGTTAACACATAAATTAAATCACACCTACTACAGAAAATTAAAGATTAAAAAATGAGAAATGCTGAAATTCCTCAATAGCACAGATTGCTCTTTGCAAGTACTCTTTATACTTTTAATTTGCATAATGATGTGCAGGCTCCTGAAACGCCTGCAAGGAAGAATCCCCTCCTGTTCTCTCAGCTATTCATTTTTGACATGGCTTTGGTTTGTATCACAGTGCTTGGCATGTGCTGTTTTCAGGGTTATGATTCCAGGTCGCAGAGTGAAGCCTGGTTTTATAGAACTGTAGTCCAAGGCAAGTCCTAGTTGCGCTGTGTTCTGGCTGATGGGTGTCGTTGTCTTTGCCACATCGAGGCTTCATTGCATTGGAGTGAAGAACAGCGCGCCCGGTGAAAGCCAGAGTGCCTGAAGCTCAGGATCTTGTCATTACTGATGGCTCCCGTGAGGCAGCTAAAGAGAAGTGTGAGAATAGGCCAAGCATGCAGTGGGTCTCAGGGCCACTAAGAAATAGTAGCTGATGCTGCACATACACTGAGCCTCGTTTCTGTTGTGTACCTGTTAAAGGGAATTTTAATTTTTTTTTGGAGTGGGTTGTATGATGTTTTTATTACGAGTGTGGGTTAAGCTTGAAGAAGCTTAAAACCCCAATGACCCAAACTCAGCAGCATTTCTGACAGCTTTGAGAAGTGTTCACAGCCCCAGGTAGGACACCCCTTTACTGTGATCCAATAAATCTGCATCACTTACCAGGGAGATAGATGTAGCCACGTATTTTGAAGGTGTTTGCTTAATCTGAAAGGGCCTTTGGAATTCAGAAGTGGCAAGAGGGGCTACTAAATCCTGTCTTTGTGTTTGCTACAACAGAAAAATGTCTGTTACCTAGAAAGAGGCTGAGCTGCAGCCCTAGGGCTCCAGTTTCGATGCAGGCCCTTTCAGAAGGTCGTGCCATGCAGTAATTGGTGTGAGTGGGGTTGTTTGGACTGCATTTGAAGGGAGGCGTCTCCATCACTGTGCTTGCTGAGATAATTACAAACCCGGAGAAGCTACTGTTTGCTGCAGATGTTCGTTGCCAATAATAATAATATGACCATCAGATGTCAATTCTGCACTGTCTGCCATTCATTCTCTCTTGGTTTTCAGTCTGATTTTTCCTCTTGTCTTTTATTTTTTTTTAAACTAGTAATGCAGACATAGTCGCCTATTTAATCAGAGCCTATTTGAATGAGATGAGTACATAGATGAAAGGTAGTCAAATTAAACTCCTGAAATACTTGGGGGCAAATTGGTAGGAACACGACTTGGCTTTGAAAAACTTGTTACTCCAGGTGTTATTCTTTGAGGGGTCTTAGCAGTCTTTTGTCTTTGCCTTTGGTTAGTAAGTTGATCTGCAGTGTTGTAGATGACATGATGTATGGTTAATATTAAATGCTCGTGAATTGAAAGTAGAGGTGGGAAAAAATTACCATTTTTTGTTTGTTTATTTCTCAGTTATGGGTTATCCTGGCAGGGAGGTTGTCGTAGTGGAAACCGAAGAGTGGTGTAACCCCAAGATCTGGTTTGGGGAGCAATCACGTTAATATTTTTGTGGGTATCCTTGGTACAAAGGGTGGGAGAAAGCTTGTGAAACTTCTTTGATGACACTTTCCAGCTCATCCCCTGTGTTGGAACATTAGAATGGAGCAGAAGACTGAATGAGGAGAGCTCATGTAATCAGTCAAAGGTAATGTCACAAAGTGAATTTCTGCACTAATAGGAATCTCTGCTCAGTGTGCGGAAATAACAGGAGAAAGGTAACTGCATTGGTTATTTGCCTTGATTGAGCCAGCAAATAATGCAGCCAGGAAAGTGAGTGCATCCCAGGATGCAGCAGCAGAGTATTTTCATTAGATTTAAAGGTCTAAGGTGTGTTATGTGAGGCATTGGTGAGGTTCCAGTTGAGAATGTGCTTATGAATGGTCAGAAATGCACGTTCAGATTGGAGTTGATGGACAAGCAGGAGGCAGATGATCAAGAGAATAGAGGGCCTGTCACGACAGAAGACTCAGTTTTACCTTGCTTGGTTTCTAAAGAAACCCAAATGTTGGAATTTTCCCGGGGAAAAAAAAGTCATGTAATACTGGAAGTACTGTCATTTTGCTGTACAATAGAATGGCTGATTTCACTATAAAAACTGTGTTACTTCCCAGAATACTTACGTGACCCTGATAAAGATGATAGTGATGGTGGTTGTTTTCATGGCTGCTTATATATTTCTTCCATGTTTCATTTCAAAATGGTAAGATGATTGGTGCCATGAAGTTGTTTTCAGAGGACTACTCTGCTGGAAACAACAGCGTGGTAGAGAGGATTCCCTTATTTTTGGGATTTGCTGAGGTGGTGACAGCATTTTCCTGTTTTCTGTGGTGATGATCACCAGCTATCTCTTAGTGCATCCCTGAGTTAGGAGTGAAAGCTTCATTTTGGGTCAGTAAGAACAGTGTGGACCACAAACTCTGCAGGAAGAGTACTGTAAATCTGTTCTTCATTTCTTTGTGCCTCTTCAATGGCTTTGGAAGAGAAAGGAACCCTGTTCAACTTGAATGTTCTTCAGTTCTGAAGGTGGCTGGCTGACCTGCTTTTGCTGGCAGTATGTTTTCTGCTGAGTTTCTCTTCGGTTTTGTTTAAACATGTGGACTAGACCAATAGCTCGATGAAGTGATACTTGATCATGCAGCTGCAGATAACTTTTAAAAGGACTCTTGCCAAAGAGGGAGGCAGGTTTCCAGATATGTTCACAGTCCTTCACTCAGATTTGCATTGTGCAGGGCTCTTTGTCCCTAAAATTCTGTCCGTAAGGCTTAAGCACACCTTGTTTGGAAATATCACACACATAAGAAGCATAGCATGTGGATAGCTGCTCCTCATTAAAAGCTGATATGACAGTAAAATAAACTAATTTGTCCTCCCAGGCAGTTGTGAGTGTGGGCAGCACAAACCCTTCCTAGTGAGAGCTGGAGAGAACTCGACTTGATCCCTTTATATGTGGTGACCGATTAAACTCCCTGTCGTTACAGGGCTGCTCCTTCTCTACCAGCCCCCACATCTACAAAATCCAGCTCACTCAGGGACAAAGACAGTACTGAGTAATGTGAAGCCTTGTGCATTTTCAGAGGACAGCGTCCGTGTCATCGCTGCTATTACAGTAAAGATTTGTCTTGCCCTCGGTCGGAATGAAATGTGTTAATTAATTTATGGAACAGAGCAAGTCTTCATCTTGCTCATCCAAAACCTGAAATATGTTTAAGCAAGAGTACAGTGTGTATGTGTGTATTGGGGGTGGGGGCAGATGGGGATGAGAACTACTAGAGCTATAAAATCGTGAGCAACTTGAGAGGAGGAAATATAAGTGGTCTCTGTTCCTGTGCTGTTGTGTGCTATTTCTAAACAAATTCAGAAGAGAAGCTAGTGAGGTGTGATCCTTCACCTTGAATTTTGGAATTGGATTTATCTACTTCAGGAGCTTGACTCAGGAGGGAAGCATCACATACTGGGTCCAGGTCGGAAACCTCAGCTGCTTCAAGTTGCCCTTGGTGCTTATTGTGCATGTTCTCTTTGCAGCTGCTCTCGGTGTACAGCAGCCATCGCTGCTCGGAGCCTCTCCTACAATATACACGCAGCAGACGGCATTGGCAGCAGCAGGTCTCACCACACAGACACCAACCAACTACCAGCTCACGCAGACAGCTGCTTTACAGCAGCAAGCTGCAGCTGCAGCGGCTGCATTACAGCAGGTAACGAAAAGGCAGCACTTGCTGTTGACTGTACGGACTCTTAATATAAAAAAGTTGCTCAGCGAAGCTAAACTGTCCATGAGAAAAGCAGAATGGGAAGTGGTGAACACTGCGTTATAAGCCTGTTTAGAAAACAGGGATTTTAGGTGTACAGCTATCAGTAGTTGTGTTAAGCTGTGACAGTGGGAATTTTGGCTGTGGAGGACTTTTAACTGTGAGAAACCTTTTGGGAAAAGGAGTTTTGCTGCACCTAAACTGAGAGTCTCAAGTTCCAAATATCTTCCATCGCTATATATATCCTTAATAGCATTTTGCATGATGTCATACTGTGGCCTAGATACTGTATAAGTGTCAGGCCTAGCAAAAACTGCTAATTTTAGCTAGCAAGAGTACATCAGAATCCACTCCAAAGGCTAAGAATATTTGTTATGAAAAAATATGTTAGTACTACTAGCTATATTTTGTATTAGAGTTAGTAAATGTGAATAGTTTCTATTTAAAACTTGCTTAGCAGATAACTTGTATTTGGTATTATTGGGATAATAAAACTTCCTGTTCATGAGATATTTTGCTTTTATCTGTTTCAGCAATATTCTCAACCTCAGCAGACTCTCTATAGTGTACAGCAACAGGTTTGTCTGATTCTTACTGTGTACATCCCAAATAACTTTAAAAATAATGTTGGTTGTGTGTCTTCCTGGTGTGGGAAGTTTTTAAAGAAACTAAGTAATATTTTTTTGTAGTGAAAGAGAGCTTGAAGTTCATAAACTTGGAGAGACGTATCCAGAATGGAAGCCTGCCTACCTTCATACAAAAAGGAAATTTAAAAATACGTATTAGGCCATGTGTACACGATTCCTGCTAAACTTTGCTCTAAACAGGGCCATGTATTTTAACTACTGGAAAGACGCCGTCCAAAAAAAGTTCCCTTTGACGTTTTATTCTTTATGGTCTTTGAACTTACAAGTATTTTGAAAAAGAATAAAGGATGTGGAAATTACGGGCACAAGCTTCTCAAGCTGACAAAACTTTAAACTTTGAGTTACAAAACCCCCCAGCATTTCTGCTTACTGAATAAACCTGGATTATACAATCTTAAAATTAACCACATGAACCCAATTTTATGCATATGAAAACTGCTGAAATTACTAAAATCCCGCAGGACTATTAAGTAACTCAGATTAAGCAAAAACTCTTACTTGTAAAGACGAGGTAAAACTGTACAATTTCCTTAAGCATATAAAATTGATTTATAACTTTATTTATTTTAAGTTGCAGCAACCTCAGCAGACCCTTTTAACTCAGGTTAGTTTGGTTTTATTGTTTGGTCTTCATCCCCAAACACAGATGATGCAAGAGTGCAAATTTGTGACATCTTGGGTAGTTTAATCTGTAGAATGAACTAATATGAATGGACATTTAATTGGTACAGGTTTATTTTATCCAGATGTTAAAATATGCATAGCCTTGGTACCAAAAATTAATAGCAAACACTTTTCCTTAATCTGGAAGGGAATCTGTGTGTTGATTACATTATAATTGTTGGGGTTTTTTGTTGGAACTTCACGTATTCTGTTATTTTGCAGTTAGTAACAAACCAGGAAAATCTCTGTTTTGATAAGGAATTTAAGTTTCTGTTTTAATAGTATAGCAGTGTGTGGATAGAGAGACTTAAAAAGAATCTTGCCGATCTTAACAGGCTTAAAACACGCAACCATTTAACACACTAAGTTACTCTACTTCTATTTTCACTTAACCTCGCAAATGTACTTTAAAAAGAAAATATAAAAATAGGTTGCTTAATTTCATCATCTTACTGCCTTCTTTTTTAAGACAGCAAGCACGTAAATTTTTGAGTTCAGGAAGGGTTCGCATTAGCCTCAACCTTTACTGACTTCTAACACTGCAGTTGGGATATAAATGGAGAGTAATCTCTAAGTGCATATTCCTGCCAAAGTTAGGAACTTGCCTCTTCTTTGGGCCCAGGATAGGGGTTACATGTAAACAATAACAGTCTTCACTGTGTGTTTTGAGGAAGTTGACTTTTTTAAAAGAAGAGGATAAAGCCAGACTTAATTCAATGTAGGAAAAAAGTAATCTTAAAAAAACTCAACAAACACGAGAGTAAAACCAAAAAACAAAACCAAAAAAACCCGAACAAAAAACCCCCGTCAAAACAAAACAACCCTCCAAAAAACCCCAAACTAACAAAACTTCCACCTTCTGAAAACCTCTGTTCAGAGTAATTGCTTCAGAGACGTCTTAAACTCCTGTCTGCCTGGGCAAAGGAACTGTTCCTTATAGGCATGTCAGCTGGTTATAAGATTTGTAATTGGCTTTATTTTGCTTACAGCCAGCTGTTGCGCTACCTACCAGTCTTAGCCTGTCTACTCCTCAACCGGCAGCCCAGATAACTGTTTCTTACCCAGCACCCCGGTCAAGTCAACAGCAAACTCAACCGCAAAAGCAGCGCGTCTTCACTGGGGTTGTTACTAAACTGCATGATACATTTGGTTTTGTGGATGAAGATGTCTTCTTTCAGCTTAGGTAAGATGTAAATACTTGCCTGCAGATGTACTCTGGGATACCCTCATTAGATGAAAGGTTAAGATTATTGCATTCTAATTCTGTGACTCCACTGGTAGTGGCTACAGGTACTATGTTTTTTCTGTGAGCGCTGAAAGTCAGGTGGTCAAAGAAGTTAATGGACACTAGATCTGAGTTCTTTTATATGAATTTTTGAGCAAAACCCAAAACTCAGAAGACTCAGAAGGTGTTAAGCTCTTTGCAGAATTTGTGGGTGATTAAATGCATATAACTTACTATCTGCCTATCTTAACTCAATACTGTTTAGGGAAGTTCTCCTTTTGGGCCAAAGGCAGGAATTAAATTCCTGTGCATACTCCAGACTGAAACAGTTACTACTTAAACCAAATTCGAGGGTAGGTGCTATTTCTGTAAGCTTTCTAAAATGAGCTTAGTCTACTTTCTCTCAACTTAAAATGTAACTTGCATATGTAAAACTAGCTAAATAAGACTCTCAACATGTTTTCTGTAATGTTTGCAGTGCTGTTAAAGGAAAGACACCTCAGGTGGGTGACAGAGTTTTGGTAGAAGCTACTTACAATCCTAATATGCCATTCAAATGGAATGCACAAAGGATCCAGACGCTTCCAAATCAGGTATGTGGTGTTACCCAGTATAACCTGTACTAATTGCTGCTGGTTTAAGCTCTCTCACAGCTCATTTTCTCTTCTGTTAGAACCAGACGCAAGCTCAGCCATTACTGAAGACACCTCCGGCGGTTCTTCAGCCCATTGCACAGCAGACTGCATTCAGCGTCCAGGCACAGCCACAGCCACAGTCCTTGTTGCAGGCACAGATATCAGCAGCTTCAATCACACCTTTGCTTCAGACACAGCCTCAGCCGTTACTGCAGCAGCCGCAGCAGAAAGGTGCTCCTTCAGTGTGCAGTTTGTTGTGGTCCTTCTGGTGCTTGGTGTGTGATGGTGATTTTTTTGTTAGTCAGAAGACTGAAGTAGTAGTTGAAATAGCACAGAAAAACACCTCAGAATTTTCAGTTTGAAAGTGCATCTTCCTGCAGCTACGTGCGAGGCACATTGCCTGCAGTAGCTCAAAAATCACCTGGTTAATGAAGTCCCCATAGATTCCTTGTTCCTATTAGGACTTCGTCATCAGAAAGGAAATGCAGTGTAATTTTTGAGACCTCCAGAAACAAATTGGAGAGCCGAAGGTATTAATGACAGTGTAATTCTTCAGCATCTTGGGGAGTGTTCAACAAGATCTTAAGCTATCACTTTTACCAACAGTAAAAGCAAGGGAAAAAATCTTAAGCTATCACCTAAGCAGAGCTGGTTTGGATAATTATTACGATCTAATTAGTCCTGGTCATTTATTGGTGTTTAGTAATGTTTGCTCCATTTCCAATCAGTTGGCTAAATGTCATGAGACAGCAAAAGTATGTGCTGGGAGATTGATGCAGCAATATAACAAATCAATTTTAAAATACATTGTCAGGAAGCTGATTGTTTTAACCTATGAATAGCCTCAAAAATAAGTTTTATGTTTCCTTTAGTTCAGTGAGTTGGTAGCATATTTATTTTATAACAAATTACTTTTCCCAGGAAAGGCTTAGCTGTTCATTGTGGTCACTTCTATGCGCTTACATTATATTAGCCCCCATCCTAAGAAGATACTTTTAAACAGATTCACTTACTAAAGTCTGTTTTCATCACTGAAGAAAAGCACAGATCTCTTGAGTTTCTTGAGGTGAATGTTACTAATAAATTCATTTAACTGTAGAGTTAGTTTAGAAAATGTACACAAGGGAAACCACTGTAAAGCAGCAATGTTTGTGAAGTGTGGATAGTTGCCCCCTATTATGTGTTCATCTTGTGTATTTTTGGTTTAGGTGGCTTGTTACAGCCCCCTGTTCGTCTGGTTTCTCAGCCTCAGCCAGCTCGAAGGTTAGACCCACCATCCAGATTTTCCGGGAGGAATGACAGAGGAGGAGACCCTATGCCAAACAGAAAAGATGACAGGAGGTATGTTGTAGAAGACTGGACTATAATCAAAGCATTGCCTAAAGATCTGTCTTCTAACAGAGCTGAGCTCATTCCAGAGCGAGTCAGTGATACACACACATGGCTTTACCTTTAGTTATTGGTCAAGAGTTCTTGTCTATCTGAAATGAAGGAGCTGCACAATCAGTCTCTCTTGTAAAGAAACATGGTACTGAAACAAGCTGTGAGGAACTTCTCTCCTTTTCGGGAGTCATCTCTGACGGGTCTAGCTGCTGTTGTGCTAGAAGCCATTCCGTGTTACTCACATCCAAAAATATTTGTATCTCGTGCATTTTTTTGAAGTCGTGAAAGAGAACGAGAGAGACGTAGGTCCCGGGAAAGATCGCCGCAGAGAAAACGCTCCAGAGAGAGATCACCGAGACGAGAGAGGGAGAGGTCACCTCGAAGACCACGGCGTGTTGTTCCTCGTTACACGGTTCAGTTTTCCAAGTTTTCGTTGGACTGGTATGTTTATAGTGCCAGAAGTTTATGTCAATTGTGGGCGCAGATCACTGTAAGCCACATCACCGTGTATGTGTGTAGTGCCTGTTGAATGATGATCTCAACTTGAAATAAAGATCAAATACGTAATGGCTGAGAACCTTGTGTGATAAACTTTTCTAGGTTCCTTGTTATTTTTGAATGCTACTGCAAAACACCTTTATAATTCATGTTTAGTAAATACTCCCTAATATGCAGACATCTTAAGCAGAAGAGTTTAGTAGCTACTTGTTTTGAAGCGTCAGTCCATGACACTAACTTAAATATATTGCTTTTTAAATGTTATGCATAAAGTATTAAATGTACAACTATTGTATTTCCAGTTAATATACCTCTTAATTAAATGTTGTATTATTTTTTAAATTTGCTGTATATTTCAAATAATGTTCTTTATTTCAGCCGTAGCTGTGATATGATGGAGCTGAGGAGGCGTTACCAGAACTTGTACATCCCAAGCGATTTCTTTGATGCTCAGTTTACATGGGTGGATGCTTTTCCTATGTCTAGACCATTTCAGCTGGGAAACTACTGTAATTTCTACGTAATGCATAGAGAAGTAGATCCTATAGATAAAAACGCTGCTGTCCTTGATCCACCTGATGCTGATCATCTGTACAGTGCAAAGGTTTGTATGGGTTTCCAGTATTATGACTATTCATTAGAAATTTTTTTTACCAATAGGGTGAAAAAGCGAATATAATTGAAGTGAAAATACTGTACAATGATTTGAGCAAAATACAGCTTTTTAAACTTTTTAGTAAAGTGCTAGTATGTAGAGCTTGAAGAATCATGACTGAAATTCCGTTTGTTTTTCTGTTATTAGAGCTGTCCTAGATGTTGTTTTTACTGAGGTCTCTTCCATTCTCTGCACCCAGTTGCACTGATGTAATTACAGGAAAGACGCCAGCTACTACAAGAGCTCTGAATGTATTTCTTAAGCAATTCATTCTGAGTAGTTAATGGAGCCCTTATTTTTTTTTTTTTTCCATCAAGGATCCTTTCTGTGCAGTTTGTGCTCTTCTGTTGAGCGATATTTTCCTCCTTTCAGATTCATCTCAATATTTATTATTTTGTTGAAAGTAAATTGGACATATTTGGATTATCTCAATGTCAAAAAATGCTGCCTCAAGGATTGTAAAGATATATAAAAGACCTCAGTTTTAAAACATCTTCCTAAAACCTAATCCGTTTGAAAGCTCTTTCATTAAAATTTGTATGAAATTTCTAGGTCAATCCGGTTTAGAAGTATTTTGTTTTAAAGACCAGTTTAGAAACAAAACTGCCTTTAACCCCTGTATTTCTGAAAGACTTTACCTGCCGCCTCTGTACAAGAACTTTGAAGTCTTGGCTCAAATATCAGACAGTATTTTTTTGAGTCTGTTGATGCAGAGCAAGAGGTCTCTCACACAGGGTTAGGCTTCTAAATATATTCAGTAACTGAGGAACAGCATCCAGTCTCGTAATATTCACCTGCTTAAGACATAAAGCAACCTTATTAGATTTGACTGGGCCAACAGGATGCTACGAGGATGCAGATGAGCACGTTGGTCAGTTCTCTTGTGATTGTGGCACCAGGGAGGGAGTCAGTTACTGAAACCAGACATGAATTCAGTGTGCTTCCTGGCATAGGGTATTTGGCACTTGGCAATAACCTGCAAAGCACGTTGCTTCCATATACTTCCAGTTTCCTTTCTGTAATAAGATCACACATTGCATCTGTACTGGATGGAGGGAGACAGGTCCTTGGCAGGTGTTGTAGTACTCGGTTCTACAATTTTATTTGACCTTTATTTCATATTTATTTATGACATTAAGGCAAAGGTACTGGTATGTATTTGTTTGCAAGTTGTGGTCATTGTTTGCCAGTCATGGTGGGAGACCTTCACAAGGCTGATCTGACTTACACAACAGGTGATGTTGATGGCTAGTCCTAGTATGGAAGATCTCTATCACAAGTCATGCGCTCTGGCTGAAGATCCCCAGGAACTTCGTGATGGATTTCAGCATCCTGCTAGACTTGTAAAGGTAAATAATGCTTCAACGCCAGATACTTTTGGCAGTAAAGGTTGGTTATAGAGCTTTAAAATGTTCATCCATAAGGGAGGAGCTTGTAGGCAGCTAAATGATGGCTTCGTTTTTCCTTTGAAATGACCTAGCCTATGTCAACTCTTTCTCCAGTTTGTAGGAGCTCCGTCTTCACTGATTTTGTATTTACTGCTTTGTTGAACTTAGTTAAACAATGGATACTTGGAGAAACCCATACTCATTGTATAATAATTAACTTTGTTAGCCTTTGTTTTTTACAAACATAGACTTTTTTTAAGGACTCAGCTATGAAGAGAATACAAATGCAGTAACAGTTAAGTAACCACTGTATTAAGTCAAGTTTTAACTGTTGTTAAACTGAACAACCTGTTAAGTGCTATGGTGTTTCAGGGCAACACAGACTTGTTTTTCAATTAAGCTCCATCATCTTAAAGTAAATTCGAGTACTTGAATTTACAGGTATAATGCTCTTGTGGTCTTACTTTTTGTGGCTTTACTTTATTACTTTTAAGCAGAAATATCTGTAAACGTGTATCAGAATTAAGACATCATTTAACTTAGTATCCATTTGTCTCTTGTATTAGAAAGCTTTTAATTGCAAACAAACGAGTAATGACACTCGGTGGAAAGTCTTTCAAACAAGAATGAGTGATGATGTTTTAAACCTGTTCCATTTCTGAAATAATCTGTGGAAAAAAATAACTGAACTCTTTCTTGACTGACTTTCATTTTCAGATTTCAGAATAATGTGACAGTTTACTCATGGATTTCAGTATGTGTGCTATGAAATGTTCTTTGCGCTTTGGGAAAATGACTTTACCCCTAGCAGGGGAACATTCAGAAGACTCTTTTTGTCTAGTTTTTAGTGGGTATGAAAGGCAAAGATGAAGCTATGGCTATTGGAGGACACTGGTCCCCATCACTGGATGGACCTGATCCAGAAAAGGACCCTTCCGTGCTGATAAAGACGGCTATTCGTTGTTGCAAGGCTCTTACAGGGATTGACTTAAGTGTGTGCACGCAATGGTAAGTACTGTACTGCAGAGCAAAGTACACTGTAGAAATACTTGTCTGTTATCAGGAGTTTAAAAAAAAAAGATGGAAGAACCTCTTTGTCGGCTGCTTTTGGTAGTGCAGGTAAACTACTCAAAGGATGTTCAGTTTTGTAATGAGCTCGATTGGTGCCAACTGTGCGGAATACTGCATTAAGAACTAATTAAAAATTCTGGATTTGTTTTGACGTGTTATGCTGTAATTTTTAATGAATGTGCATTGAAAATATTTTTCATTTTGTGCATAGCTGGAGAAGATCGTCAAGAGAACTTCATTTCATTGTTCTTTTGTTATAAATAAATAGCCACTCGTTATCTAGCCATATTTTCTCTTGATAAGTTTTTGTCCTGTGTTAACACTAACTGCGGTTTTACTAATACCAGGAATGTCTGTTGAATGCGAAATTTCAAATGCTTCAGCAATTTCTATTTGTATATTAAGCCTGTGTGTGCTAAACAACAAGTTACATAGAAAGAATTTTGTTGGTTTTCCTCCTTTTCAAATGCCATACCTTTTTACAACTGTGCCAAAAGAGAAAATATGGCTTCCATAATTTTTTTCTTTAGACAAACCTCAAGGTCTTGCAGCAAAGTTTCTTTACTTGATGTGCTACAAGTGATCTAGGCTCTTTAAAATGTATTGTAGAATTTTTTTTCCAACATGCTTCTTCCCTTGCAACAGGTACCGTTTTGCAGAGATTCGCTACCATCGCCCTGAGGAGACCCACAAGGGGCGTACAGTTCCAGCTCATGTGGAGACAGTGGTTTTATTTTTCCCGGATGTTTGGCATTGCCTTCCCACCCGCTCAGAGTGGGAAACCCTCTCCCGAGGATACAAGCAGCAGCTGGTCGAGAAGCTTCAGGGTGAACGCAAGGAGGCTGATGGAGAACAGGCACTGAACGCTAATCCCTTTTTCTATTTCTGCTTCTCACAGGCACAGGAACACAGGCACAAAATGCACACCACATGCTACACAACATACATACATAGGAAGAACATAACTGGTAACAATGACTGGTAAACCAGCTTTCAGCAGTGTAGTGGATGTTGGTTTTATTTTTATTTCAGCTAGTTCACTAACTGTAAATGTGTGTGCTGATATCACAAATGGAATCAAATTGTGCTTACGATGCGCAGAAAATTTCTTATCGTAGATGTAGTTGCTGGAATCTGGGACCAGTTGTTGAGTGAGACGCAGTTTATGAATAGTTGTCTTTCAACATTTTGCCATTTTCTAAAATTTCTAAATTCTCTCTTTTGGCCAGTTCTAATTGTGATATTTGAAATTGAACAAACACTAGTCTGAAACATCTGAATTTCAGGCCATGTGGCAGATCAACATCTTGGAATAAGGGAAGGTCTGACTGAACAAGGAGTAATTTGGGGGCTTTAAAATTTGGGGGAAGATCACACACTGTGTGGTAAATGGAGACCAGCAGTGTCTGTGTAACCCCAATATCCTTTGTGGTGTTGCTTATCACCCTTTTGTGTTCCACAGATCTGGCTTGTATTGGCTGAGTGGCACTGTGATCATTTATAAAGTGGTAGAATGTGTGTGTGAACTTGTCTAAATAATAACTTTAGGAGAAGACTGTCTGAAACAGTTGTGACCTTGCACAGATCAGCAACAGAATTTTAAAAAATAACTGAAATGCTTTCAAGCTTTCTGAATGATAATTTCTAAATTTTATTTGTCAGGATGAAGAGGAAAAGGATGATGGGGAAGCTAAAGAGATCTCTACACCTACGCACTGGTCTAAACTGGATCCCAAAACAATGAAGGTAGCTAACACTTTTCTTAGAATTTGATTCCATTGTACATTTGCATCACCCGAAATACTGCTCAATGTCCCCTTCACAGAGCAAAAAACTTGAGCAGTGTTTTATCTTACTTGCTGACTTTTTAGGTATTAGATGTGATCCAACAGGATGCAAGTGTGACTTCTGATTTTATTAAGTGAATACAGTTAATTGAAACTATTCTGAACTTTACGTGATTAAAAGGGTGTCACATATAACACATTAACTGGAAAAACAAAAGTTCTGCAGTAATCTGGTTCTATCTAATTGCATTTTAAACATGTGGGGTCTAAAATACTTTCATGTTAGTTTAAAAAGGCAATAATAATACAGCAATGTATGTCAGAAGACATAACTAAAAGTTTCTTCGGGAAGAATAATGTAATAAACTAGTTTGCTCTAGTAAAATCCTTTCACTGCCCCTGTGAAAAGTTCCTCAGAAAGGGGTTCTTTGAGGACAACACAACTTCGAATGTAATATGCTTTATTTCTCAGTAAACAGTGTTTTTCAGTACAGATTTTAAATATACAGTTGACTTTTCATTGTTCTTACCTAATTTTTACTTCACTTTTTCTGCTAATCCAACGTTTTGCAATGTCACTGGTTGATACTACTTACGGAGTGTTTATTTACCAGGTAAATGACCTTCGCAAAGAGTTAGAAAGTCGAACCCTTAGCTCGAAAGGACTGAAATCTCAGTTGATAGCTCGACTGACCAAGCAGCTGAAAGTGGAGGAACAAAAAGAAGAGCAAAAGGAGCTAGAGAAGTCTGAGAAAGAAGAGGAAGAGGAGGAGGATAGGAAATCTGAAGATGACAAAGAGGTTAGGTTTTGCACATGTTTGGCTTAAGTCTTCTTAAGTATACATAAATACATACGATATTATATGTAAAATGTGTGGAAATAAATGTAAGTATAAAAGTACAGGAATAGGCCTACTTGTGTTGGGATTTTGTAGTTCTCAGATGACTGTACTTGGACCTCTTGCTGTAACTCGAGCTGCTGAATTGGAATGAAATCTTGGCAAGTTTGAATGTCTGTGTATCAGCAAAGTCAGCTGAAATGTGCACCTCCACTAAGGGTGTCTGAATTAATGCCAGACCTTAAATGTAAGGAAAAATACATCTAAACTCCAGAGAAAAACTATGCTCAAGAACAGATAAGCACACCTAAAGTCTTAACTTCTTAGACCTACTGTAAAAGCTTACATGTATCTCAAAACAGTCCAGTTTCTTCAACATGGCTAATAGTTTGCTTAGGTTTGTTTTGCCTTATTATGAAGCTTTAATTTTGCTTTTGGCTCAACTTCCTGCGCATTGAAGTGTCTCAATTTTGCAGTTGATAGTTTTGATACCACT
>WEIS01093768.1:543-17686 GCA_013389965.1 Todus mexicanus
AGATGCCAGCAATCTATAGATGGAACGCCTGATTCTTCTTTTTAAGGAAGTGAATTAAAGTCTTTCCAAATTAGAGTGCCAATGTTGTTACCTCATCTGCTTTAAAATCAGATCTATATGTTGAAAAGGCAACATTTCTTCATTTTAAGCAGATGATTTCTCGCCCCGTATTTGAAACATGATTCATTGATGCTAGTCTTAGAACATAACAAAGACACCAAATGCAAGAAATCCCAGACTTTTAAAAGCTATTATTTTTACCTACCAATGATTCTCAAGAAGCAGATGGAAAGGGTGTTCTCAGTACTTGAACTCTCCCATATACATGACACAGGCATAAAGAAAATGTTGTATGTTAAGGATAAGTGTGTGACGGCTCAGTTTAGATATAAAAAGATTGTGCTTTGGAGTTGTGGAGATTTTTGGGGGGTCCTCATTAGCAGCTGTTGGAGCTGCCACTGCCACACACACTCTTCCTGATTTTCAAAGTCATCACACAAAATCCCACACAACAGTCCTTACTGCAACTTCTGTCTTGTATACAGTCACAGTATACAAAGCAATTCCAATTACTTCTCATTTTTCATTTCCAGGTGAAGAAAGGTTCAAAGGACCTCCCAAGGTCTTCTTGTGTCCTGAGTCTGTGAGCACAGTCTCACCTCCACTGTCTTCCCAGTAATATTTTGGTTTGAGTTCTATCGTCATATCCTAAACTGGCCAGTTACAAGACCTTGCCTTACACATACAAACTAGGAACCTTTTGAAAATGAAACACTGCTGTCTACAACAACAATGGAAATTTATTTCTGAAAGTTCCCTCGGAGCAAATAATTAGCAGCAGAAGAAAGATCAGTTTTAAATCAGGGGTTTTTCTTCCTCTACAGCATCTCCCGCAATCTGTTTCATAACAGTCAGATTGGTAGCATAAACTATTTATTCGTCATTATATGTCAATTTTGCACCAGAACAGAGGATATAAACCACAGTGGTCAAAACACCAACAAGCCAGAGAGCTCCAGTGCCCGCCCCACTGGCCAGCGCTACTGGAGTTGCAGCCACAGAGATTCTAAGAAACAAGGACAGCTAAGAAGCAGGCCTGAGGTACGTTCTTGCCCTTCACCTTCAGAAAGGGATTATATGCCACTCCATATTGGCACTGCGTGTGCATTCAACCATACTTCAGCCTCTGCTTCGTAGATCTCTTTTCTTCTTCAGAAGCCAACTAAAAGCCTGCATTAGCATGCTGTATTTTACCCTCACCACTAGAAATACTGAGGGTGCTATTTGTAATTGTATTCTTTTAAGAGGTTTGTTCTCTGCAGCTGTTTTCTGCTTGCAGTGTATTTTGTGTAATCAGCACATCATCATAAATACATTGGCTGTTCCCCCGAGGGAAGCTGTCACTGTTTAATTTACAGAACAACCTGGCCAATGTGAATTCTAACACTACAGCACTATGGCAAGAAGTTACCACACTCAGAAAAACAGGTTTCTATGAATTTTTATATCAAGAGCTGGTCCCAGGACAATTTAGGTTCTAGAAATAGATTGTTTTTAAAAGCACTTTATACACTGGACAGAATGGATTCTTTCCCACATACAGCTTAAGGCAGCACCAAACTCACTCCCATGTTATTTTAGAGGTGACAATCCCCTCAACACAACCATCTCCACTTCTAACTTCTACCAAAAGAAGGCACTGCATGTAGGTGTTTTATGCTACACATTGATTTTTTTAACATTTATTTTTAAAATGAAGAACAACCCAAAACATCAACGTGTGTGTTCTCTACATTTCAACAAGGGAACGTACTCTGTTGCAAGGTCAAATGTTATTACCTACATCAAAGGATTGCTGCACAGTTTATTACTCTGAAGATGCAACAGAGGAGCAAGGCATATTCCTGAAGAGTAAAAGCGTGCGCAGCTTTATTGGCTGAATGAAGAGTTGCTTCCTTTGTTTGTTGGATATATGGTTGCATTTTGAGAGAATAAATCACAAGGATTTTTGTAGAAGGTAGGCAGAAGGCGGATGGTTGATCTTACTTGTCTTACACAGACAATCCAGAAAAATCCGTAATAGTACCAAATCATATTGGTAACCATTTAAGTAGTAAACATGAACTCCAAATAAACATTTGGGCAAGACCAATGAGCTACTTAAATATTTCCTTAGCAATGGCTACTAGAAACAGTTTACTTGCCTACTTGGAAAGGGAGTCAAGAAAGCTGACAACTGCATTTTTTCACACTTCTTATATACATGTGTGTGTATATATATAAATTCCAAAGAGAAGAAACTACAAATGTAAATAAAAAAGCAATGAATAAATTTGTTTGGGAATTCTCCTTCAAAGAGGAAAAACTATTTCATACATATTTTAAAAAAATCTGCCTTCCATTTTAGTGGCCAGCAGGTTGTTAAACAAATTTCAATGAAACTGAAAATTCCCAAGTTCTGTGTATAGCAGCACTTCGCTAATTCTCGGTAGTAATTAGAAGCTCTGTTTAGCATCACTAGACACAGGGCAAGTATAGAAACATAATAAAAAAGAATCATGCATATCATGGAGTGGTGTTTATGTATTTTGACAAGCACAGTTTGATTTTATTTAGTTTGCAGAGAATTCTAGTAAATGATTTTTGTCTATCTGAAAAGTAACACAACCTAAGGAACAACTATGGAAACAAAATAAATACCATCTTATCTCTGATACGGTTTATGAAAATGGTCTACAAAAATACAGAAAGCTGAGTGGAAATGGCTGAAATTTCACGGAAAACTGACTCATCTGGTTGTCTACAGAAGAAATAATATAGGAAAGAGAATATCTGACTTTTTATGCATCGTGTAAGTAGTAGCCAACACAAAGCAGAAGAAACAAATAGAAACCGACCAGACACAGTGTGGCAAAGTTATCACTTCAAGCTATGAATTTTAAGACTAGGAAGTGCATTTTTACTGAGTGCTTGGATTTGTCCCCGCCTTAAATTTACATGTAGTCACATAAATACCTGATTTCAAAGAAGTAGTATTTCATTTTGTTCTCCCTATACATGCATGCGTGCCTTTACAGTTATTCAGAACCACCTCTGAAATACATTATAATTCCCAACAGTGACTGGATTCTGACTAACACTGGTTTAAATGCTGGATGATCAAGCACTTGATGACTTGAAATTTGTGGGGAAATTCCAAATTTTAATTTTTCAGTTAAAAAATTCCAAATTTTAAAATTCGAATTATTGCTTAAACGTGCCATTAGCTCTCTGCCAGTTCTGCAGCAATAGGTAAACCTGAGCTTGTACAACTGGCTCCCACCGAAGCGCTGCCCACAGAGCCACCAAATTGCAAACGCCCCCCCGAAGCCAAGGGATTTGCAGCGAATTGTCCCGGCGCTAAACACACGGCGCCACTCGCTACTGCTGGGCTGCACTCAGCGCCTGCTTTCTTCATGGAAAGTAAGAAAGAGTAAGAGGAGCCCCAGGAGGAGCAGTCCCTACAGTGGCGTTTGCAGAATTGCCACACGAGTAACGAGCAGCGGCGGCTCCGCTCCCGCTCCCGGCAGGCGGCGGCCCCCGGGCCGGCTCCGAGAGCCCCCGAACCTGCAGTACCGGCCGGGGCCGTGAGAGCGCAGCACAGCCCAGCCCAGCCCAGCTCAGTTCAGCCCAGCTCAGCTCAGTTCAGCTCAGCCCAACCCAGCCCAGGCGGGGCTGGCCGAGCCCCCCCCCCGTCCCCTCTCGCCGAGACATGCGCGCTGGGCGCGCACACGCACAGCCCGATTCTAATTCAATTAGCGCAGGCTGCAACTCCAGAAAAGAGTAATTCAATTAGCGCATTGTGCAGCTCCACAATACCTCCGAGCAGATGTTCGCAGTCCTGAGGAACCGCAGCTAGCTTTAAAAATACCTGTCTGCCTGCCACTCCTCACCACGGCTTGACGCATCTTTCCCACTTCTCTGCAAGCAGCAAGAAAAAACCCAAATGAGTTTGGGTTCTTTTTTTGTTGGGTTGTTTTTTTGTTTTGTTTTTTTTTTAAACTGATCAGCCAGACTAATGCCACTGTGCTAAAGACCTTGCCCTCTCCTTATCGAGAGGAGCGCATTACATAGTAACGAGATCATTAATGCAGAGGCACAAGGAGGGGAGGCCTTTTAGCTACAACGCAGCTTAAATTAATCATCATGCTGGGCATACTGGCCTGGTATTTCTCAGTGACAGCTACTGTCACACCTTGATACTCACACTGAAGAACTAATAAAAACATGTGCAACTTTTGACAATCAATACAGGTGCAGAATAAATGTCAATTTCTAATTACTAACTTGTAATACGCTACCAAAAAACCCCAAACCTGCCTCCACTGCTCCACAGAAGGAGTACTCTGCCACCCAAAAACAGGGAAGCATCTCTTGTTGCTGCTATTACCCAAGAGCTGAGATCCTGCAGCACAATCCGTGGGCTCTCAGAGTTTCGTGGGCTTCCCAGCATCACGGGTAACAGCACAGGTTATACCACCAGCCAGACAAGGCCATTACATTTAAAGGGGGATAAACCCTAAATGTGTTCAAAAAAAGCTGTTCTGTAGTCACTGGGCATTTATTCTATTTTTTAAAAAATAGTAATCTCCAGCTGGGATAACCCTCTTGATCATCCTACAAGTTCCCAAAAGTCTGAAACACAGACAGGGGCTGGAGTCAAGTGCAAAAATCATGCAATTAATTTGGCTTCATTTCTGCTCTCTCTCGTATCCCCTCTCATACCTTTATAATTGCTGCTGCCAGGTGGTAAGATGAGGAGAAACAGGAGAAACTGCTGCTGAACACCTCCAACAAGAAACTTTGCTTAAAAAAACAGGTGTCACATTGTGGCAGTTCAATATTTCATAGCCAATACAAGGAATGTGCAACAATACTGCAACTTTAAATCTTTGCCTCCCGTGTCAGTCTCTTTCCTCTCATTGTAATGCCAAAGGGAACAGCAATCAGAGTGGAGATGTTCAACGTGATAGAGGTCAGGACACCAGTGGATCAACGTACCAGAAACACGACCTTGTTTATTTTTTTCCCCAGTATTATTGTTTACAGGGTGCTTTGCTCATGTACCTTGTGGTTCTTAGCTAAAAGATGAAATTACAGCCCAGGATGAAGCGCTCAGGCACACATCCAATTTGTGTTTCCATCTCAGAAAACAAAAAGCTTCTGAGGCCCTCGGGCTGCCATTCAAACTTGGAGAGGCTGACATTTTTAACAGCATGAACCAGAGACTGGCAGAGGGAATGATCTAATGCATTTCTGACTTGTCAATCAAAGATCTCACCTCTGCTGTCTTGTAAACAGTTGGGGGCCACCTAACTACACTCATAACCAGGGGAGAGCCTGCCGCCAGCCGGGGGGTGCTGGAGCCACATGCTCTGGCTATTAGTCACCAAAATTATGATTCCGTTTTAGAGGCGCACAGTAAACAGCCCACGGGCAGATTTCACACGGCCGTCGGGAGAAGGCAAGGGGGGAATACAAAGCAGGCTACGAGGGCAGCCACGTCTCCACACTGATGGAGTCTATTGACCAGACATCCCATCTTTCTCCCAATTAGAGACAGAACTATGCACACCAGCGAACACTGGCTCTAAAGCTGTAAGATTTCCTTCAAATGCATTTCTCACAAATGCATTTCAGAGCAGGCAGTTTGCTCACCCTGAGACTTTATGGTCACACAGGAGGTTAAAGCTGAAGTACTACCACTCACATATACACTGTATTTGTCAGCAATAAAATGTCAATTTTTAAGGCAAAACCACATGAACAGGCTGAAAAAAATTTACAGAGACAACTGTTCCTAACAATTTAATGACCACACTTCTTTAACGGATACTTCACTTCCTCACACAAAAATACAAACATTGGAAAAAATAGGTGTAAAAATAATCTGATAAATTAGTCTCTCTCTTCCTCATGGGTGCAACAAGCTTCCATCACTACAGACTGTTTAAATCTTTCATATTCCCACCTTTCTCCAAAAGTGGCCTCAGCCCAAAGAAAGGAGTGGTGTACACTACATTCACGCTGCACAACCTGAAGTGTGCCCGTTTAGTTCCATTTGCCTAGCACAGTAGACTCACCCTTTTCTGCTAAGACCAAGGAAGACACACCTCGCTTCTGCAAAACCAAGCAGAAAGCAGTCCGCTTTATCGGACAGACCCTGATGTGCAGTTCTTTACAATCAAGGCCTTCACTTCAGGTAAAGCAAAGTGTGAATTTCTGGCATTCCAGATAGAGACTTCTGCATTCAACAAGGTGCTGCTACCTCCATCACAAAAGTCAATCCTCCTCTTTGACTACTCAAGCCTGTTACAGAAATAGAGCTTCAGATCTGGCAAAATAAAGCTAACAATTCTTCACGTTTTCACTGGTGCCTAGGCTCCAGGCAAAGAAGTATAAGCATGACTCACGTCCCCAAAATTTTACAATCTAAACTGGAGCTTATATTTAGTGATGGGTGTCAATTAGGCAAAAAGGAAGAGCTGGACTGTTCTCTGTAATTACCCTGATTCATAACCTCCTTTGGCGAGACTTTCAAATTGCTTCTTAAGTCTCCTCATGGATACAACAGCTTACAGAAATGAATTCAAGGAAATACTATGGTTTTCTGCAAACCTGGAAGGATTAATATAATCATTTCCTTGGCATACTTGATGGGTCTAAGTCTAAAACAGAACTTTCAAAGAACCACAGCTATTAAAAGCAACATAAACGGAGCTTTGTAAGCATGCATGGAAAGTATTTTAAAAGGGAAATTAATTATCTTCCAATGAAAAATGTCATGAAAACAGACACCTGTTGGCACACCTGGAAATTCTGAAACGGATTTCTAGGAAAAGGAAAACACTCTGTATACATTTATTTTTATTGTAATTATTAAGAGTATCTACATGCAACCTAGTTTCCAGCTGCTTCCATTTTACTGTGTAGAAGTACAATAAAATTTGGCACCCAAGACATTGAAAATGGAATCGCTGTTTCCTTTTTCTTGTTAAATTATCCTCTTTGACCCCTTCCCAAAGTGCCTTATAGGAGTTCATGTTCCAATTTGTCACCATCTTCCACCATCATCTCTACAGAGTACAGTTACACAATAGACTATCGGTTGCAAAGCCCTTTGAGATAAAAGATGTTAAAGAACTGTTTCTAGCTCCTTACTCTCCCATTCATGGGCTTAGCCTCAAAACCCTTCCCCACTGTGGGAGCATTGCCAAACAGAGCTGAGGATCCAAAAGATCCAGTTTTCACACAAGTGTCTCCAGCAATAAAAACACACAAAGAAGAAAAATGAAGTTATCTGACATATTAACAGAATCCTCTCTAAATCGACTATCTGCCAATGCTTCCCATGAGGAGTCAGCAGGGCTTTAACTGAGCTATTCAAAAAGCGCCTCTTTCCATATTTCTATCTGAGCAGCTGAAGGTAAGCATGTAAATAACTAGACAAATTCAGCAGTGACTAAGTAGCCTTCCAGATGGCATCTTCTCTTTTGCCACAAGCAAAGAACATTGATATGCTTCTCCAGTTACTTCAAGCTTGCTACAGAAAAAAGAAAATAACTTAATATGAGAAAATTTGCTGGGCTACAAGGAAATCTTTAATGCTTTCCTAAAGATTCAATACCAAAAAAAAAACATTAAAGAAAAATGAAATAGTGCAACATCACAGCTTCAAGCAGGCTCCAAACCACTCTTGTGTAGACTTCTGCACTGGAAAAATGCAGAAGCCATGCCCCACTGAGGGGAGTTTTCTTCAAACTGTGCAAGCTAATGGGGATCAAAGCCCACTGAAAAATAATGGACTGAAATATGGATGACTCATTGCTGCAGAAGCTGTTGCTGGCATTTTAGTTTCTCTCTCAATTGGCACTAAACGTGTTCCTCAGCATAGTAGTCACAGTGTTGTGAAGAGCACCAGTATACCATCTTTGATGGCAAGTGGGGCTGACTTCCCAAATTCCTATAGACACTAAATACGAATGGAAATGTCTCTCAAAATCTGTAGGCATGCAAATATTGAAGTCCTACTACTCTCCCAAGAAGGCACTACTCAGTGAACGGTTGTGTGGTTGACTCATTTGACCCCAAATATCAACGCGCTGCATTAGCAGAAAAGCTATTGTTCATATCTATCATTAGCAGGAACATCTTAAGCTAAAAGAGGCTAATTTCCCTTCCCCTTTATGATGTATGCTTATTCTGAGTAATCAAAAATAATTCAAATAGGAAGAAAGCAGTCCCAGTATGAGTTTATAAATTGCTTTCCACATACTGCTAAGGTTCTCTAAAACCTGAGCATAAAGAGATCTGAGATTTATCCAACAGCAGAAAGCCCAAAAATAAGACCCATCTGATTTAGTCAAATTATGCAAATCTGGATTAGAAGTAGGAGTCAAAACTCTGCCTGTTGTCTCGAGTCCTCTTAAACTAATAAAATGTCGTCATCTCCCTCCCCCATGAAAAGCTCCACTAAAAGCTTGCTTCAGCAAAGGAGGCCGGGCAGGACACCTTGCACAGTCCATCAGTGCTACTGCTGGGTCAGCAAAAAGAGTTGCAGCAAAATCATGTAAGATGCTTAAATCTCCCCTGAGCCAGAAAGGATTACTTCCACAGTACTCTCCTAGCCCTGGGAGCAAGAAGTCAAAGTCAAAATAGTCTTTGCATATTGTCTTTAGAGGCAGATAATGAACATTCACCAAAAGGACTGAAAATTTCAGAAATATCCTCTAGCTTACTCATTATGTCTGGTTTTGCAAAATGTTGGTGAATAAAACCTCTGCCACAGGTTAGGTCAGCTGTAATATAATCCAGCAGCATAAACCTTGAAGTAAACGTTCATGCTACCATGAGCCAAATAAACATGCTCTCTACAGACAAATCCTAAAATCCCTCAGTCACTGCTGTTCACACATCAGCTCAGAGACAGAGCATCCAACATGAATATAAAATCTCTGTGGCCTAATCTCTGGTGTTTATATCCGCATCATTGTAAAAAGTTTGCAATGATTCTGAAGGCCTTGTCTCAGTTCTAGATGCTCACCCAACAGCTGCCTTTCTCGCTACCCACAGAAGAGTGTCTGCATTTCGTAAGATTCACTGGCCACCCAAAGCACCTGAACAAACCTGTTTGGCAGAAAGCCATCTCATGACAGAAAAAAGCTTGAATCAAATTCAGAGACCAAAGGAAAAAAAACCTCAAAGTGGTTTCCTTTTGATTGACAGCTTCCTTGTATAATAATTTTCCATAGTCAAAATGTCCAGACTACTGCTAATAAACTTGAAGTAAACAAAAGCTGGCATCAAATATCACTAGAGCAATGAACCCACCCCCTCAGTCCTTTAAGTGGCATACAGAAAATTTTGATAGGAGGGAAATCACTGCATGAATAGCCAGATTGGAGACTGTGTGATGGACACTGTTTGCCAAATATAATTACGTGGTATAGTTTTGACACAATTGAAAGCCAATGGAAAAGATTATGGTACCAAGTCAATTTAGACAAAATAATTATATTATATTGAGGTAATGGAAATGCCCCAGCACTAAGCTGCCCTGAATCTACACAAGATGAATTTAAATACCAGAGATCTAACTGACATCGGAGAGGCATACAGTATGAAGCAGAATAAATGGAGGTAAAGCAAGCAAGTAAAGGAGATGCACACATACACAGATGGAGAGAAAAGGAGTGGGGAGAGACAGAAAGTACCTGGAAAGCTGGGAGTGCGCCAGTCCCTGGGTTATACAGGCATCGCAGCGAGGGCATGCTGTCCGCCAGGCTGGAGCAGCCCAGCCACAGAGATCTGGGCATAGAGCACTGCAGAGAAAGGACAACTATGAGATGGGACTGTATGAGACAGGATGGCACAGATTACAGGAACTTTCAAGGCTTAGCCAAATGGCATCAACGCAACTGCACCTGGCCTTAAAGACTGAGACTTCTTTAAGAGAACATAAACTGCTCATGAGTATTGAACTTGAGAGAAGCTAATAGTAGACAGTAGCAAGAAAAAGGCACTAAGGATCAAGAAAGTAAATTTTTGATCAATTTTCTACACCAGTGTGAGAGTTTTTCCAGTAACAAAAAGTTTCTTTACAATTACTCAGACCTCTTCTGCACGCACAGCGATGCTCCAGGCACAACACAAAGCAAACAATTTTGCAAGGGAAGCAGAAAAGGAAATGACAACTTTAAGTGTAATACTGGCAGGGAAAGAAAGGAGTTGGCTGTTGTCTCTAAGGAGGATAAAAGGAAAAACCTGCAATCCAAGGTGAATAAGAACTTTGTGACAATTTATAGGAGTTTCATGTTTCTGCTTGCCTTGCTATTCATTAAATAAAATACAATTATTACAACAAATTGATTCTGTTCCTCCAAACACAAATACAAGAAAGAAGCCAAAGCAGCCAATCAAGGCAAATACTAGCCATTTTGATAGTTAAAGCCATTACACCCTGAAATATAGCGAGTTGCTTGTTCATATTATACCACTACTATTAAATTTAGGGATGCATTATGATAGCAATTGCTTTTACCAGCCACAGAGGTTTTGATGCTATAAGCACTGCTGCATTTGTCTAATTACTGGCAAGGCAGGAAAAAACAAGTATATTTTAAATTAGTAGATAGCTCTGAACTGTAGGATGTGATAGATTAGATGCTAGAGATTTCAAATCCTCACACTCTTTACTTTTTGCAATCCTCTTCCCCCCCCCCCCCCTTTTTTTTTTAATTTAAGGGGGATGGGAGGAAATCTGAGTGGAAAGGGCAGCTGGAAAGGGTATGAAATGACAGCTGCCTTTTGAGCCACAGTTTCTTGCTGCTCTTAAGAGGGCTAGAAAGCCTTGCACAATCCTGCACTAAATTAGTATGTAAGAGGAACATAACCCATCCTTGAATGAGCAGAAAGGTGATCACCAACATCCATAATCTGGTACTGTGCAGACTGTCACGGAGAGATTAACCCTGTCTATCACCACGTTCTTTGCCATACTTCGTTGCAATTTACACTGCTGCTCCAGAAATAGCATTAAAAGACTTATGGGGAATATAACCTATACAAATGCGCTTATTAGAGCTTCACGATATCTTAAAAAAAATTCCTCACCTCATTTTTGGTTGTTGTTTTGGGGTTTTTTTTAAAAAAAACAACCTCTTCACTTTACATAGATACTGAAACTCGAGAACTTGAATACTTCATAGTATTACATATGACATGAATTTATAGATAATGCTTCTCCTGAAGACAAAAAATTACAGCCATTGTATTGTAACAGGCAACAAAAATCTGAGCCATGCTTCCTCATCTGCCATCCTAGCCTCCCAGCAAAAAACCCCAAAACACTCTCACATAAAAAACCCCTTTCCAATCTTTTCTTTGTAATGTAGCTATTAAAAGCTCTTATGACAATCACCTTAAAAAATCTATATATATATGTGAAATTGACATCTATGGTTAAGTATTTCACCAATTTAATAATATATTTACTTAACTGAAAGTTGTTTAGTACTCTCCAAGAACATCACAATAACAAGGGAGATTAACTACGACATGGTACCTCTGATGATGCATCCACGGATTACAACATAACACAAAATAAATATGGGGTGATTTTATACATTTTTTTCCATACAGACTTATAGTCTTGCCCCATCACTTATTCCCCCTTCTCAAGCTTTCCCATCCCATATGCTTGCTCAAGTTTTTGTGCTGTGATAATGAACTCAAAAGAACGGCCATTAAAACTGATTGACAAGATAAAAGAAGTAACTTTAAATTACTGACTGAAGCATGAAAAGACAGAGGCAGGAAAAACGAAGGCCACTTTGTCAGTGGAAAGATAAGCCTATGGTGCCTCGAACTTTATGTGGGAGTCACTACAAGCTGCAGGTAGGGCCCTCCATTGTGCCAGGGCACCTACACGGTAATGAAATGTCCTCCTCTAAAACTACCACAATAACAAAGGAAAACATTGGAGATCTCTTCTGCAGAACACTCTGTACCTACAGAGGATATCACTACTCACCCTTGCACTTCTGCTGCTTAGTATTATTCCAGAATTAGTTAGTATGCAGTAAAAAATTACCAATACCTTAGATGACTTCTAAACCTGCTCCAGTATGTAACAAAATTTATATTACTGATATAGTTCTGTTACCTATTGTAAAAAATAAGAGTGAAGTTGCATACAGTGGGGGAGAAAATGTCATTCCTACGCTTGCCTTTTACCTATTGAAGGAAGCCGAGACGCTAAATTACTGTTGGTGACTGAAAGAGGCTTATTCACAAGCATGAACAAAAGGCCCCAGGTGCTTCAATAGAAACAGCTTGTGTGTAAATCAGATGAGTGACCCAACAGAACAACTTCATTTACAGCCTGATCTCTGAAAAATCTCAACAGCCTCTATCCCCATCCACCGAGCAAGCCACATGTCAAACACTCACTTTTGTACTGTCAGCTCCACAAACAAGGGACTGGCCTCAACATTCGCTAGTTGAAAGCTGACTGACAAAATCCTCTCCCAAACTCAAGTCAATCGACATTGATTCTTCAAAACAAAGATACAGAGGCACAGCATTTGGACTATGGCCAAATGGGAATGCTGATACTGCTCGCCAAGTACTGGACACCAGGATGCAGCAGCCTCTCTACCTCCCTGACTCGCGACTGCATTAATACTTTGGACATCTGCACACCTTTTGGACTCAGAGATGCAAAGCTTTTCCTTTATAAAAGTTAAGCATCTCTAACGTACATTGAATGGCATAAGAAATAGAATTATTTAACAAAAAAAATACAATTCCTTTTTCCAATTGATTAAGTCCCATTCCCTGAACTCTGAATTATATTTTCCCACCCAAAAAAGCCCAAACATTGAGAATACCGTTTCAAACAAGATCAGCATCATCCTTCTGACAGAGGCTAGTACCAGCTGCTCCACTGGTGATGAAAACGGGCTTGCCGTATTTTGAATTAAAATAGGCTAGAAGCATTCATAGTCACTGGCTGAGCTGAGTGGGCAGTAACCGTGAGCTGAGGAGAAGCCGTATTTTAACCTATTCAATTATTCTTGTAACTATATTGCAAGAACATTTTTTACTACATCAGATGTTCTGCCTCTAATAGCCTACTCTCTCTTCCAATTATTTGATGTCCTAAAGACAAATCTGAATGCACACTCAATGGCTAAATTTTTGCCTGTGCTAAAAATTGGTTATTTACTTTATTTCCTATTGCATTACAAGATTATACATTACCATTTCAGACCTTTCTTTATCAAATTTGTTCTCTTCTAGTCCTTCAGCAAATACAATATACTACGGGTAACTAACACAGTTTTAGTAAATTGTGTTACAGGTCAGAAATATATCACCTTGTCCTGTAAAACTAAGTGGCTCTACATGGGGAAAAAAACCCGCAAGTTCTTGGACTACTACAATTTACAACTATAGTGCACAGGTGTGAAAACATCAAGTCCCTATACTGAACTCGCTGTAAAACAACAACAACAACAACAATCTAGCAATAGTTCAAATATATTTTCTTTATAAACACTTTAGAGAAATTAATTAGACAGTAGTTCAGTGTCTTTAATCACAGTGCACTTTAAGATAATAAAGTGTGACAACCTATTATCCCTGTTTGAACTCTGCATTCAACTTCACAATAGACCTCCTTTGATTTACAGGCAGTCTAACATATTTTTGTACATCTTCACAGATTAGTAACAAAGCCAAAAAAGAAACCTTGGGGATTTTTCCCCCAACGGCTGTTTTTTAGTCCACTGTACATAACACTAATTTCAGCTGCTACTTCATTACTTTAACATCTATTTCAACTCTTTCCTAGTTACAATTATTTCCTTTCTAGTCCAGTGTCCACTGTTTCATGCAGTTGAAGTCTAAAGATAAACTAATAACAATTTCTACTTCCCTTGGGAGATGGGAATTAAGACCCTGTTCACACAGGATTTTCATTAAGGGGAATAAATAGAATATGACACGTTGAGTTTAATATGACACATGAGTTTAAAACTGAAAGAAGTGGGTCTTCTTGTTGGTCCAGTTGATTGCAAGCCAGATAACTGGATAAGGTTGTACAAAGGAAAACAGAAACAGAAGTTGTAACTATTACAAGAACCAGGACAGGAGCTGGAAAGAAGTGCTAGAAATTCTACTGCCCAAACTGGAGCAGATGAAACATAAGGGATGCTCTGTACAGTAACGAAACTATGTACACCAGATCTGAGGTTGATACGAAGAGACAGATCTTTCCCCACCTCTTTTTTTTGGAAAGCAAATATAGGATGGCAGGAAAGCGCAATTCTCCCTGAAAGTCTCTACCCTAGTACTATTTCCCGCATGCTCTCCAAAATCTGATTCTCAGGAAATGTGCCTTAGGAATTTTGATCCTCTACAGTGCTTTATCAAACACATGTCCAGATGTTACTAGGATTCCTAATATTCACAATTATTTTTCATAGAATCATTTAGGTTGAAAAAGACTTTTAAGATCATCAAGTCCAACCATTAACCCAGCACCGCCAAGCCCACCACTAAACCATGTCCCTCAGCACCACATTGACACGGCTTTTAAATATCTTCAGGGATGGGGACTCCACCACTTCCCTCGGTAGCCTGGGCCAGTTCTTGACAACCCTTCCAGTGAAGAATTTTTTCCTAATATCCAACCTAAACCTCCCCTGGCGCAACCTGAGCCCATTTCCTCGTGTCCTATCACTTGTTACTTAGGAGAAGAGACTGACACCTGCCTCACCACAACCTCCTTTTGGTTGTAGAAAGCAGTAAGGTCTCCCCTGAGCCTCCTTTCCTCCAGGCTGAACGGCCCCAGTTCCCTCAGCAGCTCCTCACAGCACTTGTGCTCTAGACCCTTCACCAGCTTTGCTGCCTTTCTCTGGACACACTCCTGCCCCTCAACGTCTTTCATATAGCAAGGAACCCAAAACTGAACACAGCATTCAAAGTGTGGCCTCNCATCCACAGACTTTCCTTCATCCACTTGCAGGTCATCTTGTCATGGAAGGAGATCAGGTTAGTCAAGCACGACCTTTCATAAACCCATGCTGACTGGGCCTGATCACCTGGTTGTCCTGCATGTATCATGTGATGGAGCTCAGAATGATCAGCTCCATAACCTTTCCCAGCACCAAGGTCAGACTGACAGGCCTGTAGTTCCTTGGATCCTCCTTTTGGCCCTTCTCATAGATGGGCATCACATTCACTAACCTCCAGTCCATTGAGACCTCCCCAGTTAGCCACTGTTAACAGTGGCTATCAGTTAGGACTGCTAATAAATGATGCAAAGTGGCTTGATGTGCACTTCTGCCAGCTTCTTCAGTACTCTTGGGTGGATCCCACCCAGTCCCACACACTTGTGTGTGTCTAAGTGGTGTAGCAGGTCACTAACCACCTCCCCTTGGATTATGGGGGCTTCATTCTGCCTGCTGTCCCTCAGCTGAGTAGCCTGGGCACCCAGAGAACAACTGGTCTTCGTACTAAAGACTGAGGCAACGAAGGCACTCAGTACTTCAGCCTGTTATGATATAACACAGCAAATGTGAGAACAAATCCCAATACTTTTCAATTCCACTCAGTTTCCTCTTATACTGTTTCTGGTCACATGTTTAAGTAAGCCAATGCCAAAAATACAACCCACATTACTTTTACACAGTGTCCAACGTGCACTGTGCCTGTCACCACAGGATGCAATACATTGTGTGAAATGTATCAGTTCAGGCAGTGACTTACATTACAAATGTTGGTCTCATGAAACAATAACAACTCCAGAAATTTACTTCTGGCTAAAAAGTGATTTTGGTTCCTTTCTTTGGTCCACTCGTCATCCTTTCAACCTCTCACTTCTAAATAAAAATGAAAAAGTATCTCTTATTTTTTCCCTCTACTGTTCAGAGAGGTGATCTCTTTGATTAAATGCATATGATATAGGTATAAAAAAAAGAAAATAAATTCCCAGTGCATCTTGTGTATTTTCACAATTAAAAAACTTGCAATACATGTTTCATTTGTTAGCTTGGATAGCACATGATCATATAGGCTTTTTATCCAAGAGAAAGGTATATGATACAACTTTAAAAAAAATGCAACAATGGAATATTATTTTATTATTTTATTAGTAGTTTTTTGTGGGGCTTTGCTGGTTTTTTCTCTTTTCTTTTCCTCCCTATCCCAACAGTGGATACAAGGCATACTCAATACGTAATTACATGCGAGAGCCACCCAGCTTTCAAAGGTGCCGTTCTAGTGAATTGTGTAAATAATATGCCTTTAAAAACCCTAACGTATGAATACATATTTACCAGTTATGGAGCAGTTATATACCTGAGAGACAAAATACCCATTTAAAAAAAAAAAAATCCTGTCTAATTATGAACTCGCCAAAGAGACTCGTATGGCTCAGAGCAAATTAATACTTTCATAACCTTCTACAAAAGTTTTTCTGTCTGTTTTCATTTGAAAATAAGAAAAACGTTAAAAGTTCTAAGTCTTGATTAAAGACAAAAACAATAGCCAAACCTCGTGCAGGTAAAATTTACACCTCCTTACACCCCAGACCACTGTTTTCTGCATTTAAAAGAAGATAATCCTAACTTTCTCTGACACTGGCGGTTTTTTGGAGAAAGTCTTGCCATGGTAAGAAAATTAATTTATTAAATAAAGAGGCAACTGCGGTACTCCTCAAAGTGAGATCATGAGAAGGATATCCTATAGTTCAACTAGCCCAAAAACTGTCAGCTCTTCTAGCTGGCACATAGTGCACCAGAACCATGAGGGGCAACATGCAGTTGCTGTCATAACCAGAGCTTTTCACCATTCCTCAGCTTTTATTTAAGGCAAGGGACATAAGAAAAAAGTTTACGTATTCAGATTATCCCAATAATTTCTTACCTCAGTGAGATCTGGAAGGATCAAATCACAGCTTTTAGGTCAATGTCTGTGAAGAATATTTTCCCCAAAGAGTGGTTACTGGAGTTCAACCTCCAGGATTCCAGATTAACAGAAAATTACACACCCCTGAAAGGGGCCAATTTCCCATCTAGGAGGTTTACAAGATCCTCAG
>WEIS01093772.1:0-21062 GCA_013389965.1 Todus mexicanus
GGGGGGTCAATGCTGAGAGTGATGCCAGCCCTAGGAAAAGCCTGACAGGGACAGCGGGAATTGGTGAGCTCTGGCATGAAGCATTGTTTGAAGCCTCTTCACTCACATCTCTGGGAGCAGTGCTTTCTGCTCTTTATTTGCAGAGAGTAGCTGGGACCTCTGCAAGCCAGTGTGGCACAAGGCTGACAGCATCAGCCTTGACCACCCCAGTGCTCCCTCCAAGCTCAGATCACATAGTTTGGCTTCCCAAGGTGAAGGCAAGTGTCCTATAAATATCTAATTTGCCCAGCGTACATGCCTTGGGCCAGCAAGTAGCTGCTGAAAGCAGAGAGCCTCCTCCCACGCCACCCAAGGGACAAGGTAGTGTCAGGGGGACACTGTGGCCTTTCAGAGTGGGGCTTTGCTGTCCCAAGTGGGGAGTGCAGCTGTGTGAGACGGGTGGCAAGGATGCTGTGGCTTTACTGGAATGGGAGTGTGGAGGTACCTGCTTGGGCTGAAACTAAACACAAGTGATGTATGGCCATGAGTTAATAACATCTTGCCTGGGCTGCCAAATAGCTTCAGCTGGGCCTTTGCTATCACCTTAATGAGCCCGTTTCTCTGGGCAGAGGGAGCTGGAAGTGGTGTGGCTAAGGCCATCTCCTGGTTACATTTCTGTGTTGGTTGGATCTCTGCTTCTGAGGGGTGCTGGTCAGTAAGTCTCCACCACTAGGATGTGCACAGCATGCTCATCAGGCAGGTATTGCTCTCCTGTTTCGTCACAGTCCACCTCTGGCACAAGGTCCTTACCTGGGTATCAAGTTTTACCTGGCTACCAAGTTTTTGCAAGCAGGGAGATCAAGTGTTTTCCAGAAGATTGATACCTGTTGAAGTCTGAACTGGTATTAACTTTTAATGAGGCTTCAGCAGCTCGAAACTGTCAGAGCATACATTGGGTTTCTGTGTTGGAATAACACTCATATCATTACTGGTGAGCTCCAAGACATCTGGGCAGACAAGCATGCCCACAGGTGACATTGCTCCATGATCTTGCAGATGCCCAAGTCAGAGGGCTTCCTAGTGGACTCAGCAAATAATTTTGGGACCATGATATTCTGTTGTCTCTTGAGAGCCTTGCAGATGTTCTGTTGAAGTCATGCGTCTGTCATGAGTGTAATCTCATCAAGATTATTAGAGATGCCCCAAGCCAACTGCACAAACTTGGGCAGAGGTCATCTACAAGACCATCCATTTCATCTAAAGTTCATATTTCTTTTACCCCTGAAACAGCCTGGTTGCCACAGAGCCCAGCAGCAATCATTTTTGATCACACAAGTGTCTTCCCATCCTGTACTGCAGTTGCCTATGCAGCATTTGGGTGGTGCACAGACACCTGTACATGGGAGTCCTTCTGCTGGAAGGCCTTGAGCTGCATGTGAAGATCGCTCAGCTCCTGTTGCCACTTGTGTTGTGGGGATGTAGTCTTACCTGCAATCATACTAGCTTGGGCAGGCTTAAATCTTGCCTTTGCTTGATTCAATCACATCCAGCCTTGAAAAGAATTTGTCCTGAATATCTGGAGATACCAGGGCTAATTAATATTTCTGATGGAGAAGTTTTTTGAGGGTTTTTTGCGGCTCAAAAGACTTCGATCCCCAAAAATACTAGGTCAGGCAAACATGTCAAGACGTGTTCATAGATGAACAAAGAGATTCTAGCCGAACGCAAACACCAAAAAGTAGCATACAAAGGGTGGAAGTAAGGATGGAAAACTGTGAGGAATTCAGAAACATTGTCTGAGCATCCAGGGTTGCAGTTAGGAAAGCTAAACCCCAACTGGAATTGAATTTGGCTAGGGATGACAAAGACAATAGGGTGGGCTGCTGTAAGTACATAGGTGATGAACAGAAGACCATATAATGTGGGTTCAGGCCTTTGACTCTGTCTCCCATAAGATCCTCATAGACAAGCTGTGGATGTATGTGCTGGATGATCAGTGTGGTGGATTGAACACTGGATGAATGGCCAGACGAACGGGTGGCGATCAGTGGAATGAAGTCTGTGTGGAGGTCACTAACTAGTGGTGTACCCCAGGAGTCAATGTGTTGGACTAAACCTGGATGCCTGTCTGATCTCTTAGATACATGTCTATATCCAGTTCTTAGCAAGCAGCTGCTAAAAAAAGTTGCAATCTTCTTGGGAAAACCTTGAGGAAAAGCTCCATCATTCAGTGAGTGCTTACTTTTCATGGGACAATTCAGTGATCCCAGGCCTCCACCACAGACTTCTGTAAGCCAGTGGTAAGGAACATAGCCCTCCACAGAGTGATCCAGCTTATTCCAAGACAGATGCTTAAAAGAGGTCACTACCTTGTATAAAGGGAGCTGAGAGACATACTTAGATACAGGCTTTTAACTTTGGGGCATTTGTGACTGAGTGAAATGGAAATGGTGAGTTTACAGGCAAATTCTCATAATTTCCAAGCATGTAATAAATCCAGTCAGTGCCTGATTACAAGTAGCTGATGTTTGCCAGCTGCTTCTCTCCAACTAATTGCTATCAGACTATTGACTCAGTTCAAATGGTCTTAGGGTGGATGGTGAGTGCGTGGAGTGGAGTAGTCCCTGTAGAGTGAGGGAAAGAGTTAATTCTAGCTATTTGCATAGCATATCACTTGCTAATTTTCAGATGCCTGCTAAGACTTGATTTTAAACTGCTTTTCCTGTGTGGGTATCATCTTCTGACAAGCTGTGAAGAAGAAGGAGAGTGTGAGTGAGGCTGTCCAAGAGGAAGTGGGAAGGAGAGAAATGCAGAATATTGTCTTCAAATAAAGCACAGAGAAATTGAGGACATTCCTCATGAAAGCAGCCTGCAGTGGGTTGAGTCTGAAGCACGTGCCCTAGTTGACCCCTTGAACCTGTATAAGCAGCCAGTCACAAATGTGTCCAGAATGGCAAACTCCACAGGAGTACTGGACTTCTACAGTGTGCTCAGCTGAGCCTGGGACCTTGCTTGATGCTGTCATAGGTATGATCCAGCCTCTCCTAAGGGTCATCACACTTGCTGTCCCATCTCTGGGATGTTTTTCTCCAGATCATGTAAAGTCCTGATCTGTCTCTTCCCAGAGAGGGTTCTGGAAAGCCAGGGCTTGGCAATGAAGTGAAAGCTCTTTGCTGATGGTGTTTCCCCTCTTACTGCCTGTTTTTGTAGCTCACCAGGGCATGTGCACGGACCAAGGAGGAGAGAGCTACCAGAAGTGTGGCGTAAGGCCGAACAGCCTTGGTCACAGGCTTTGTTTTCAACTTAGCTCCCCCTCTAACCTGAGATCAGAGTAAGGCACGGGCCAAAGTGGCCTTTTCCTTTCATCAGTGTCCAAATTGGAGCCACCCTGGGGCTGTGCCACCTGGTACTTCCTTTAGTGGGCTGTGGAAGATACCCAGAACATGGTGCTGTTCCTTCTGCTCAGGTGAGCCTCCTGTGTATGGGCTGGGAGCAGGACCTAGAGAAGACATGTGGGATCTCAGGGGGATGGAGATACGTTCTCTGGACAACCATGCCATGGCATCATAAGGGCTGCCCCATCGCATACGTCCGTTGCTGGCAGGGCTGCACCCCCAGGACCTGCCACCCTGGAGAAAGGAGTGAGGGCAGGCAGCAAGAGAGGAAGCAGGGTGGGGGCAGAAGGGGAAGAGGAGCCCTGAGAGAGAGGTTTGGCAGGTTTTGGAAAACACTGAGCTTGCACAATTCATATGGCCTGAAAGGAGGGGGCAGGGCTAGGCAGCAGCTGGCAGGGGAGTGAATGTCCCCGCTCCCTTTCCCTTAGATTGCCTTTGTCACCTGCCCGCAATTAGCCACAATTTATCACCCTAGGAGCCTGCAATAAGTCACTCATTTGCCTGAGACTGCCCAGCCCCTTGGTTTCCAGAGAGCAAGTCTCCTCTTTCCCATGGGTAGGCAACTAGGCGACTGCCTAACCTTTGTGTGAGCTCAGGGTGGACGAGGCTTCTCCTTCTCCACTGTCCTGGGCTCCCCAGCCAGGTGAGACCAGCTGTACTCACTGCCGTGCTCATCCTGCTTGTGCTGGGCAGCAAACCCTTGTGGGACTAAGGTCTCTGCATAGACATGGAGGAGAAGCAGACACTTTGCAGTATGGCTCATCGTACCTTGCAGGAGAAGGTCCATCCATGCTTCAGGCCAGGAAGGGTGCGAAACTCCCTGAGCTCCTCTCTCCACCATTTCACCCAACTGGTTTTTTGTTCTTGGCTCAAGGCCATGGAAAAGGGTCTTGGGTGAACGTCTGCCTTTCACTCATAAAGAGAGAGCACATCTGGCTAAACCTTAGCCAAAGACTCATGTGAGGAGAGCTAGGCTCAGCAAAGATGCTGGTGCAAAGTGAAGCTGTGATGAGATGCCCTCACAGTCCAGCCTCATATGCCACTGAGATTCAGTTTCCACATATTGCTTATGTTCCATGACACAGAAAAGCAGCAGCTGAACATAAAAGCTGATGAGACAGTGCCTGGCAGGAAAAATTTAGGAGCACACTTTGCACTGGTAAAGGCTGCTCCAGAACAGGAGTCACAGTTGGTTCAGCAAGGCTCCAGGAGATGGACTTTTTGAATACCTCTGTCTGTGCATCTCTGTTGCAGCCCTTGTCTTGCACTGCATACTGCCCTAGGACACCTCATCCAAACACGGCTTGTGGTCCCCCAGATGATGGAGGGTAGGATGGTTTCCTCAGGTAGTGGAGAGCATGGGGCTTCGAGGTGCTGTTCTGCTCTTTGCTCCTCCCCTGATCCCGACCCCGGCAATCTGTCTGCCCAGACTTTTACATAATGCTACAGAGAACAGCAGGAATTTATACCTTGCACAGATGCTGGACTCCTGCCCCTGCCTGTTGCTGCAGGAGAGGATAAGAGGTACCCCAGCCTACAGGCCCTCCAGGTTTTTGCAATGGGCTTTGTCAGCCTCATAGGGGGGTCAGGCTGGGGGAGAGCTCTGCCTGCCTGTATTTTCCATCTCCGCACTGAAACACTGTCTATGGGAATGCTTCCTTCTGGGCCCTGATGGGACTGGGCTGGGTTATGCAGGGCTCTGCACACCGCATCTGTCTGCCTGTTCAGGCTTTTGTGATAGGAATTGTGAGTCATCCTGAGCAGCAAAAGGTATGGGATAAGCAGCAGGTCTCTCACTGTACCTTCATGCCAGCACATCTGCCATGCCCTGTTTCTGTGCCTAGCACCCAAGGAAGTGATGGACATATCCAAGGGTACACAGGGTGATGGCTGGTCTAATTCCAAGCATGAGTAAGCAGAGTTTCCCCAAACTCCACACTTTATCTGCCATACGTCTATCCCAGCTCTCCTTCCCAGAGCTTCCTTCTCCGTCACCACTAAATTACCTCTTGCCTCCAGAAAAGAGAAGTCTTGAGTTGCCTCTGTTATCACCACAAACACCATGGCAGCGGGAAAGGATGGGTGGTAGCCCTGACAACTCAAGTAAGCAACTTGTGCTGTGCAGTGTGACCAGCAGCCAACTCATCCCAGCAGGTAGACTTTGGGGCAGTGACTCATAGGGGTGTCACAGCCACAGTATTGTCCAAGCTGGTGTGTGGGAAGCGCCCATGGTGCTTGGTGAAGCCCTGCTGATTGATGGGATGAGTGCTCTTCTGCTGATAATATTTATGACTGCCTCCAGGGGCCATGATCAAAGCTCTGGTTTTGCTGGCTTGTTGCTTCCCTGCTTTTTTCCACATGCTATAATGACATGCTGTGGTTACTGTCCTGATCAAGGACTTGGAGCACCTCCTTCCTGCTTCTTCCTCCAGGAACTGATCATGAGTTGGATAGCCTTCAGTTTTCATGAAGATGTGTCCCCCCGTCCCATCCATCTGCCCATAGCTGTGGATGCTAGTAGTGGCCATAAGGCACTACAGTGACAATTCATCCTACAAAGGAGAGGCCTAAACGGGAATCAGAGAAGAGCCCAAGATGCTCCTTTGAGCCACTAATGCCTCTGAAAAAGCAAATTGCTATAGTGGTAAGAGAGGATACCTGGAAGAAGGTGTGAACACCAGTCTAACAAGACTATTAGTGTCCTGCCCATCAATCTTTCCCTTCCCAATGCAAGCGTGAGCTTCTGCCTTTTGCTGGTGGCTCCTGGAACACCCTAAAGGTGTGGGTATGGGGCTGCCCTCCCTCTGTGCGTTGTTCAAGTGAGTGAGCTCCAAATCCTGTCCCACCTTGCCCCTGAGTATCTGCACCAACACTTCACCCATCCCAGGCCCCCTCTCATTTCCATGTCCAACCTGGTCTTTGAGCACCTGCTGCCCAGGGGGGTCCCAGCTTGGAGCCAGGTGAGATGCAGCAGTCAAGATGGGTGGCTCATCCCCAGCAGGTCCCAGCCCCTGTCCTGGCCATGTCCTAGTTCAGGAAACTCTTCCTTCCCTCTACACCATGCTGTGCTGGAACCACGTAGTTTCCTATGAATCTGTGGAGAGTTGGGCTCTTCCTCCCAGGGTTCTGTGGCAGCAGTTGGAAACTATTTTCCCTCTCCCTGTGGAGGCAGGTGCTTAGTGCAGCCCATACTGGGAGGTGCTGGGTGTTTTTTCAGTATCAGTCTCTGACATGTGGCACATAGGAGAGCGGTTGATGTATTTCTCCCTATGCCATTCAATGTAAAGAGCCTGGGAAGGGACAGAGGCTGCCAGAGCTGCTGTGCAACCTCACTGGCTCTCTGGTTACAAGCACCACATCTTGACAATCCTAGATCTGTGCCCAGAGCTAGCAGGAGCAGAGCGGGGTGAGTAGCACTGGCCAGAGTGTGAGACCAGGCAAGTGTCAGTGGCTCCCTCTCCCTTCCCCAAAATAACCCACCACAGGGAAAACTACATCACTGCGAAGTAACTTCCTCTGTCCCATCCTGGTGACTGAACGTGTGTACTGCCTGGTGCTTGCCTCTGGGCAAGACACCCAGGACCTGAGATCCTCACTGGGCAGGCTGAGACAGCGTGTGCCTCCAGTCACCCTTCCTCGTCACCTTGGACGTTGGTATTTGATTTATTACCCATTCAGAAGGAACTCTTAGACTTTGGAGCTGGAGGCAGATCTGAGCAGCTGCGCTTGGCACGTTGAGGTCTAGCAGTTAGAGCAAGAGACGAGACAGCAGGATTCCTGAGCTCATTACTGTAATGAAAGTTAGAGAAATGGTTGTTGGTTATGGAGCTTTCCATTTAAGGAGGCCAGACTAGATGATAGTCCCTTCTGGCCTTTAAAATATATGAAACTACAAATAACTCAGCCAATAATTCGAAATTTGAGTCTCACTCCTGTGAATATAACAGACTTGTTGGACTAGAAGCTGCAAAGGTTGCACCGAGCTTTCCTTGTGTTCAAAGAGAAATCGTTTCCTGGTAGTGTGCCCCCTGTGCAAATCCCAAGACTGATGTTATTGGTGTTACTATGGGAGCACGTGCAGGTAAACGATATCACTGTGAACTTGTGTCACACCTTGCATCATCCGGATGTGGCAAATAAGTATAGTAAATTCAGAAAGACCGGACTTCTGATGATGATGATGTCTGATGTTTGGACTGACTTTGGTACCCCCATCCCAACCCCACAGAGCATGGGCAGAGTTTTCTGTAAAGCTTGGTAAGAAAACTTGAGGAAGGCATCATGCAATGTTCACCATCTTCACCTGCTGGTGACGGCATACCTCTGAAGGAATCTTGTGTTCCTAACATGTTCTGTCATTGTTTGTGACCATTTTTTTCCCTCTTTGCTATAGTCCTTCGTTTGCTGAAGTCAAGTCTATGGGCAGGGTAACTCTGACATTGGGGATATGTGGGGGCATGGGTGAGGACTGCATGAGGAAGATGGGGGAGTCCTGTTGTTCTCAGTTCCAGGTGTGTGGCCACTTGACCCTAAATGGAGCTGTGAGGAGAGATTCAGACATTAGGTTCCGCATTAGGAAACATCCTTCTCCCAGTTCTTTATACAGCTCCACTCAGTGTTGCCAACATCCTCTCCCTTTTTCTCCTCACCTTCCATGTATGTAGCTTGGTTTCACACAAGACACTTCAGACTTTCTTTGTCGTTTTTTAACCTCTATCCTTGCACTTATCAACATTTCTTCTTTCCCTCTCTGGCTGCAGCAACAGTCCCAGAGCTGCCAGAAAGATGCTGTATTCCTAGAGCTACAACTCTGCCCTGCCACTGCCTCCTTGGCTTTACAGAAAGGACCTGGCTGATGGAGGCAAGCTCAGAGACTCAGGATATAAACCTGTGCTCAGTGGAGCTTGGCTAACCATAACCAATATCTTTTTAAATTATAGGGAAAGGCTGCAGTGAACCAGAAGACCAAGTTTTCTTCTTCCACTCCTCAGGGCGCTCATATGTGGCTTCCAAATGGGAAACAGCCATGGGAAAGCCTTGGGACCAGGGCAATGAGTCCCATGCAGAAAATATGCACAAAGGGAGGAAAAGGAGGTGGCCATGTTACCTTGGGGATCTGCTCCGCAACAAACACAAAGGTGTGACAAAACAATGTGCTGCACATATGCAAACAGCAGCCACAGGTATTTCCTTGAGCAGGACCTGAATGCCAGGGCTGGGAGCTCAACAGCTCAGCATTGCACAAGTAGAGGGTTGGAGTCTAGTCTGTTCTTGTTTTCCCAGTTAAATGCCATTTTTTAAATGCTTTATCCTTTGTGTTGTTTAATCTCTGTCATAAACTAAACAGGACACACTATGAATTGGTGCTGCGCCTTGGCTTGGGGGAGTTTCCATTTCTTGAATAAAACCTTGCTTCCCCTTACGATTTTGCAGGTTCAGCACACGCGTCCCTTTCTTAGGTCTGGAAAGCAAGGGTAAAAACAGGGGTCACAACAACCACCGAGAATCTTTCATTCATATATAAAAAGACCTGAAAAAACACTTCCTATTCATGACAAGCAATCTTGCTGAGAAATCCTTTCTGCATTGTTTTTTGCTGACATCTGTACTGCCCCAGGTATGATTAATTCTTCTTCTCACAATAAAATGTTTCTCTTTTGCCTCTGGAGCAGCCTGCAATTTCACAATTAGTTGGTAAAACACAACATGCATTCACCATAAGCAGCAATGTGAACCTGGGCGGCTTTGTTACTGACAGCACCAGGGAGATTTACCCTCAAGGGAAAACTCCTTGGCACTTGCAGCTTTCTGAGGAAGGATGTTCCTGCCAGAGTTCAGAGGTGTTGGAGAAAGTGGTTTAGGTTTCTCAAAGGGGTGGTTGTTCTTGGGAGGCTCTTCTCAGAGTCTGTGAGGCTCAAGGTGGGCTCAGGAGGAGGGTGCATTTGGGAAATCACCATGGGCTCAGGGTTGGGCTGATCCTAGCACAGCCCCAAGCACCCCCTGCCCACCATGTTGGAGCATACCTCTCATTCCTCCTGTCTCAATTACTGAAGTTGATCCATTCGCTGCCAGAGCCCCAAGGACACAAACTGACATCCTTTAATCAGGCTTGGGCTCCTCCGGATCCCCAGGGCCCATGGGAGCAAAGGGACCTCCCCCAGTGCTCCCATCCACAGCATGGGCTGCCCCACAGCTCCCTACCATGGCCCTGGGAACCCTTCCAGGGAGTCATTCCAAAATGAGCCCCAGGTGTGGATACATTTGCAACAGGGGAGAGGGTGTTGGGGAGCTCAGAGATGCTGCTGTACCACAAGGCGCTTGCTAGCACATGCAAGATTAACTGAGGACAGATGTGACAAGGTTGGGACAGGGTGAGCTGAGACTCAGAACCCTGGGAGTCTCTTGCACTTAACTCTCTGGGTCCAGGAGAGGCTTGTGATGCTTGTGCTGGGGTCACTCGGTACCTCGCAGCTGGAAAGCCCCCCTATAAATCCTGCTGCAGGGAGCTCTTGGTCCTTGCACATGATGATGAAAGATGCTTGTTTGAAGGGGAGCTGGTAAATCTTGTCCCATTACCTCTGGGAGCATCTGAGGCAGGTCCATGGGGTAGTCTGTCTGCAGGGGGAGTGGTGGAGCGGGTACATGCAGCCTGGCTTATAATTTATTGCTTTTGTTAACTGTGGAAAGCAGGGCCTCGTTACTGAGCAGGCATGTGAGAGCAGCGGAAAGCCGTGCGAGCTGCCTGACTGGCTCTGAGTGTAAAGCTTCCCTTATGGAGCCCAGTGCTCTTGTTAAAACTTTAGGACTCGATTTCTCCTTGTCTGCCACTGTGGTTGCGTGTGCAGCCTGATCGTAGGAGAGGCGTGGAGGGATGGATCAGCAGCTATGTCCCATTGCAGAGCACCTGGGATGGTGCCAGCCCTGGAATCTGAGCCTCCCCTGTGAGAGCTTGGCAGAAGGAGACATAAAAGGGTAGCCCCATCCTGTGTGGTTATTGAACTGGAAACCCAGTTCTACCTTTTGCCCAGCTGAACTTGGGAAACCAACAATGAACCAGAAAAGCGATGCTTTCCTGAATCCATAGAGAGCAAGAAATGGTTGCTTATGGAGACGTGCATTGTTTAAGCAGGGACCCTCTGAGTCTGTGTGCCAGCAACTGGGCATTTCCCCAAAGTGCTGTGGGTGCAGCTAGTGGTGCACTGCTGGGAGCACATTGCTTATGCAGATGTTGAAGTAGGATGCAGCTAAGCAGAGTCACTGCTATTAAGTACGTGGCTGCTAACACACTCAGCCACTGCTGTGGTCAGGAAGATACCTGGAAAGGCATTTCTGAGCCCTGGGAATCAATGAGTGAAAAGCAACAGAGCATTACCATAATGCAGCTTCTCCAAATCAAACATCTTCTGCAGCTGGGGACATACCAAAGCTTCAGCAGGGTTACTTAATGGGAAAGGTGCCTGATGCTCAGGGACCAGCCACTGAAGATGCTGCACAAAACATTCAATTTCAGTGTGATTAAAAAGATGGTGACCTAAGGCTGGACTTCCCATCACATAAAACTCCTCCACAGACCCTCCGCCCTTCCATTTCCACAGGCTGTATCCCCAAACCTGTGGGAAAGCTACTCTGCAGGCATGCACAGCATCTTTTTTAGTGACACTGGAGGTTCTCTCTAAGGTGAATCTCCCTCTGTGCCATAGTAACCTGCCTTTATCATCAGTCGGGCCCATGGTGACTTGTCATTGCCCTCAAGGATGTGTGTCTTGGTCATGTATTTCCTGGCCACTTTTGTCTGTTCAACTTCCAAACATCTGTTCTCCAAAGGAGTGATTTTTCTCCTCTAGGTAATGCATGCAAGGTCATATTTCAGGAGGAAAGAGAAGCTCATGCAGTCTGGCAATACAACTCGGTACTGGCAGGATGGCACGGGCCCACTGGAGCAACCTAGGAAGTATAAAGTGCTGCAACACATCAAAGTGAAAGCAGAGAAGAAATCTGTAACATCATCTGGCAATGGGATAAAACACGATGGTGTGGGCACAGATGCAGATGGAGCTCACAACCACCTGCCCTGAAAAGCCTCAGGAGGGAACAGCCTGGTGGCTTCTGGGCACTATATTGCCAGAATGATACTGGAAAGGAAGGACTGAAGGAGAACCCAGCCTGGAAACGTAGGTAAAGGGGTAGCTGGACACAACTTGCGAAGGGAATGAAACAGCCTTGGCTGCCATCCTGCTCTGCACAGTTATCACAGGAGCAGATGGTCTGAGAGCTGTTGTTCTGCTCTGTTCTCTTGTCCTGTTTTCCACCCCCAAATGGATGTTTGTGTTCGCATTTCAGTCCCTGTTTAGGCTGGGAGACAATATGACAAGGGAAGTAAAATGCTGACGCTGCTGAGCAGAAAGGGATGAAATCTAGGGTACTCGTAAGGAACTGGACTTTTCCAGACTGCTTTATCTGAGGTTGCTGTGAACTGCAGCAGCCTAATTAATATTTTGACTAAAGTCTTGAAGGGCAGATTCTCCCTCCTTGTAACAAAGCTGTGAAGACACAACATGCAGCATCGCCTTATTCCTCTTTAAATCCTTGAGTCAGCTTGACTCACCCAGGTGGCCCCATTTGCACCTTCCCAACATTTCTAGAGGGAAAATTGAGCAAAATGCTCTCTTCATGAAATGCAAATTTCTGCCACTCCTTTTCCCAGTATCAGAAAGAAGGAGGGGGAAACATAAGTCCACAGTCCTTGCAAGTCCCCTACCTGTCACACTTTTGATTAAATGTTACTAAATTATCCTCTGCATCAGTAACCTGGTGGCAGAGGCCAGTGCCTGGAACAACAGAGTGGAGACCCCCAGGCAGCGCTCAAGGGGAACACGGGCTTTTTGTAATGTAGACCTCACTTTAATTTCCTGAGTTTTCTGAAGTCTTATGCTGTTGGGCAATAAAGGTCAGAGGACAGAACAAAGGTGAAAGGATGGCTGTTCTGCACAGCTGGCATGTGACGGGGAGTCACAGACATCTTTGGGTGTGCCTGTAGTCTCTGTTGTGGAGCTTTGTGCTGCTGCTTGCTCTACTGTTGCACCCCAGGTTTGCACATCCGTTAGAAATGGCTCGGAAACATAGTGCAGCAGTGCCCCAAAGGCAGATGGGTGGCTGGGGTCCTACTTACTGCCCTCATTCTCTAGAGGAGGAGGGTGATCTATGCTGCCATAGCCAGCTCTGCCATGGCCACCGTGACCCAGACCACATGATGTCCACCCTGGCCAACTGAGCGCTGTGTCAGTTGAGCATCAAGCCCATCATCCAACTGGCTGCTTTGTCCTCCCTGTGCTTATCCCAGCAGCTGCCCTGGGGCAGCTGCTTCCTCCCAGTGCTATTTGGGGTGTTGCTGTGGGAGGCTCAGCAGATTCCCTGGGGCTATGGCTCTCCAGGAAGCCAGATACCAAATCGTGTCCCCTTCCCAGACCCTCCCAGAGCCAGGGCCTTGCCTCAGCATCTGTTTATAACTCCTGGAGCTGGGCAGGCTGTTTGGCTTGGGATAATGTGCAGTCTGGCAGGGCTCCTCCCTGCCACCACAGTGGCACTCAGCTGCCTTATCTCCCATGACAGGCCCTTTCCAAGAGCCCTGGGAGCTGGGCTGCCCTCACTGGCCCCAGAAGGCGTATGCCCGGGAATGGGTGTGGGAGGAAGACAGCAACACCAGCTGAGTTTAATCATCCAGAATGTGCAGAGGAGCTGGGCGGGATGGGCTACAGTGGCAGGAGATGGTGTTGGAAGCAGTGAGATAGCCTAGGGCTGGATGCATCGTGGGAAATCATGTGGGGAGAGCTGGGGAGGAGACTGGATGCTGTGCTTGCAGGGCACGGTGGCTGTAGGGAAACTTGGATATCAAATCCCAAGCAGAAGAAACATCCTTTGCAACTGGCTGAGTTTGGAGAGGGGTACCAAGTCTGTACCTCAGCACTCCAAGATATGCTCAGAGTCTCCCAAACATTTTTGGGGTGACTGGCCAAGCAAGGCACTGGCCTGGTCACTCCCTGGTGTGAGGACCTTGTGCTGGGGTGCTGAGGCCATGATGGGAGCTGTTGCCATCATGGGAAGGGATGCACGTGGGGACATGATGTTCTTTGCCCCTTCCCTTGTTCCACCCCATGGAGAGCATGAAAGGGCTCTTCCTAGTATGACAGCAGCACCATCACGAGTTCTGCTCCACCAGGACAGGCCACAGATGTTGGGGTCCAGGGGACAGAGTTGACAGCACAGACATTGGCTTCCCCTGGCACAGGGGCTTGAACTTCATGCCCAGCCCCTGTTCTGCATAGCTGCCCTCCAGCACCCTGTGCACAAGGCTGGAGGCGGTCTCTGGCCCTGCTAAAGAATATGGTATTTTGCTGTGTGAGTGGGACAGGAGAGTGGACAAGCCACAGAGAGCTGGTGGAAACAGCTTTGCCCACTGGCATCACTGACACAAATAGCGTTCTCTGCTCCCCAAATGTGGTTGCAGTAGGAGAGTGGTGGCCTTAATGCCTGCACAGAGGATGCAATAGAAGCTGTGGAGCCCCAGGTGGCTTCAGCCGGTCTCTGCCACCCTCTGTATGCTGGGTCACTGCTTTCTCAGACCTGTGGCACCAGGCACAGCCCTGGAGCACAACTTCCATAGCAACTATGAAATTCCCTTTTCCCAGGCTGGCAAAGAGGCAGTGGCTGCCTCCTGCCACACTATCAGCATGGGGTGATAAAGGCAGCTTCCTGTCACTAGAGGCACTTGCTTTCATCTCTCATGTGAGTTTATGGACAATATTAGCATGAAACAGCTTTTAACCCTAGGCTTTCTACTGCAGAGCTCCAGCCCTCATCTGGGCATAAGGCACTGGGCCAGTGCCTGAGTGATATAATATGCTTACGGGAACTGCAGAGCCTGAGATCACCTGGACCTCCTTGAGGAGGCCAAGAATCAACCAGCATTCACCTGCAGGCAAGCCACAAAACTTGCCAACACTTTTGCTGACTCAGCAAAATTTAAATGTTGGGGGTTTTTTTTGAGGTTTGTCTTTTTGCATTTCTGATGAGAAGCAGCCAGAGGGCCAAAGGAGACATGCCTGAACCCTTCCAGCCACCTGCCTTACTGAGGGCTGCCTGCCATGATCTCTGCCTGGCTCCATCATGTAGAACTTGGAGATTTCTGGGTCTGAGTCCAAACCATGGCAAAACCAATATTGACATGTCCCCACGCCCAATGGAATGGGTCTGATGCCTCTGCACAGCTCTCCTCACTCCCACACAGCTGCCAGCAAGCAGCTGAGATGGCTCCCATGGGATAGAAGGTAATGTGCCCGCATGTCTTCTTAGCTGGACTGTCTTCATGTAGAGTCACTGGAGCAGATCCAGCCCTGTTCCTTGTAATTGTTTCCTCTACAAAGTCTTGCAGCCCACCTTGCTCTTCAAAGTCACTGCCTTACACGATCTCTGAGATTCTGTGTTTCCGCACAAACCCCAGGTTACACCCTGGTAGAGTCCACTTCATGTTGGAAGTGCTCTGGATAGGTACCTCTCATTGGATAATGTTTCTCTGCAAACCTGGTAGACTTCTTTCTGATACAGCATGTGTCTGAGCCCTCTGCAAGCTCTTGGGATGAATCACTGGGCTGTTTTTGCAAACCTAAGATCTATATTTACTAAGACACACAGAGACTGGGAGCTCTGCTTGTTGGACACTGAGGTTCCTGCAAGACTTGGCTAAAGACATTTTTATGGGAGCAGCTAGAAGATGTTTGCTACCATCTGCAATTACGCTGTTTCACTGGCTGACTCGCTTATGCCTTAGGTGCATTTTTTTCACTATGTTTGAAGATTGGGAGCAAAACTTTTCTGTCCATGCAAGACACAGAACTAAGAGGCCAGTGACACGTCCCCTCTCACTGCACAGCTGAGCTGCTGTCAGGTGGAGGGAAAAGTTGGGCTGTAAATCCCAATTCAAGCTAGGGCAAGGGATGCTTGGACAGCCAAGGCCTAGATGGGAAACTGAAGTATCAAGGGTGAGGGGGAGATTTGTTGGGACCGGTGTCTGTGACACCAAAAACCTTGAGCTGAACTCTATCAGTGTGAGACTAGAGCTTGTTATGGAACAGATCATACAGACAAGGGACTGGAAAAAATGTGATGACTGGGAAACCAGGCAGGAGGGTGAGAGGCAAAGAGCCACAGAAGTGAATCCCATCCTAGCAAGTTGAGCAGAGGGAAAACTGGGATCTGCTGGCAACAGAGGCAAAGTCTTCCTTCAGACATTATAAAGAAGAGACTGTATGGTATTCCGTAAAAGAAATCCCCTGACAGGGAATGATGTCCCCTGTGTTTCTCTCTTCCTTTTTCTTCTATTCTTTCTCCTTCTTTCCAGGTTCTTTCTCCAACACTGAAACACAGAGGCAGACACGGGTGAAATATTATGGTGCTGGCTTTGTAGGGCTTGGGGAGCAGGGTGAGAGAAAACAAGAGTGGTGACCTTGAGAAAGGACAGGACTGCTCCTTCTGTGAAGGTTGGTGGTGAAAAATGAGCAGAAAAGAAACCAAACCCTAACACACTAAGATTTTTTTTTCTCCCACAAAAGAGTGATTTTCAAAGATCCAGTCTAAGGGGGGCGTCCACAAGCAACATCTCTGCCCTAGAGACCTTCTCCAGCTGTTTGGTATCCATAGCCTACTGTCTCTGGTGGTGACTCGTGCCCAAATGTAGATGTCTTTCTTGGAATTGTTTGTATTCATACAGCTCCTTGCATGGTAGGGTGTTGGTCTGGATGGCCTCCAGATGAAGCCATCCATTACATGTCAAAAAATAATCCTGCTGCTGAATAAACTCCACCACAACTCCAGATGAAAATTTCTGCCTACCTGCAAATGAAGACCATGATAGTACGGTCCATGCTGAAGGCCCACTGTGAAACTCTCTGTTTGTGCCAGGTTGGAGTAAAAAGGTCACAGCAGAAAGCCTGCAACCAAACAAGCACACAGATGTGACTGGCACAGCATTTGACATAATATTGGGAGAGGTCTGAGTTGGGCATTAAGGTATTATCTGCAGGATAATTCTTTCCTTCTTCCCCCTTCCAGGCCTTTCCCATACCGCAGCTCAATGTGTGGCTGGTAGGAAAAGTCTAGTTTGGTCTGGCTCAGAAACAGGAGCTCAGGAAATTGAGTGGGATGAGCAGAAAAAAACCTGAGATGCAAAAAATCGGATCCTCCAGGGACAAACTACTTCGGTGTGAATGAAGCTGCATTAGGCAGAAAAGGGAATGACAGCTACATAGAATGACCACCTACAACAAAATCCGGGCTCTTTGCTGGGTGCATCACAATCAGACACTCTTCTCCAAGCAGCCCAAGTGATGGGAAAATGGATCAGGGCCTCAGATGTGTGGGAAGGTCTCCAGTTGTGTCAAGCAGATCATGCCAGGTAGGCTGGGAGCGAGGTACTGTGGGGCCAGCAAGCAGGAGCATTGGCTTAGGAGCAGGCAAAAGAGGCAAGCTTCTCATGGGAAAGGGGGTCTGAGTTCATATCGGAGAACTGGGAAGAAGATGGGACTACAGCACTGTAGGAAGGCCAGGGCAACCTGTTGATGGAGAAAATAAGAAACTCCTGAACCATCACGTGTAACTGAAGCCATGTCCTGAGCCACCTGCAGCCTGGTCTGAAGAGAGGAAGGATGGGCACCTGGAGATGAAAAAGCAGATGTGAAGTTGAATGGCTCCATGACCAGACTTTCAGCTTACTGCATGGGCAGGGTCCAGGTTCACTGAGAGCAGGTGGTGGAACATTGCACAGTGACAGTAGCAAGAGGCTATTGAACTGCTTCTGGTCAACAAATTGAGGCACCTTCTCTCTCTTGCCATGAGGTAGTTAATGGTAGGCCATGCTATGCAGCAGTTCTGCTAGAGCAGAACACAGAAAGCATCTCAGGAGCACTGTGAAATGCTCATGGGGCTTTTTGAAGAGCTCATGTACAAAAGGTCAGTGCTCCTCCACTTGGGACCATGAAAAGAGGTTCAGATAACACTCAAATGCTCTTTCTGCTACATCTCTGCCCAGGCATGAATCAAGAGGTAAAAGGTGAAAGAGAGGTTGGAGAAATAAGCCTGATGGAGTTCTGGGAGTGTTATTTCAACAGCTTGATAAAGCATGAGACCAGCAGTACTTTGCAGAGATGGGACCATCCACTGACCAGACCTCTCCTATCAACCCAGGCCTTCTCCAGGTCTTCCAACTCCAGCACAAGGTATTTTTAGGAGAGAAATTGGGAGAGGTAAAGAAAAAAAAAATGCAGAGCATTGTTATATAAAGATGAGAAGCAAATAAGGAGGTCTGTAGACCTCTCTCTGACCGATTTTGTGGCAACCTCTCTGTGTCCCTAAGAAGTCTGGCTTTGTTGTTGTCTCTGAAGCCAGACTGTCAGTCTGTTCCCTGCTCTTCTCAGCATTTTCACAGCCTTTCCTAGACCACAGTCTCCTTTCCTGGAGATATTATGGTACCTATCATGTCTTTCTTCATCTTTCAGTTCTGTCTCATTCCCCTAAGACCAGTGTCCCATGTCCTCCCATGGGAGGACCAACCTATCCTTACTTAGAGGGGCTTATCTGCTCTTGTCTCTCCCTTTTTTAAGCAATGTGAGAGGAAGGGAAAGGAACAGATCCCCTCCATCACCAAAGGGCACCTACAAGTAAGCTCCAGGCACTCTGGAGATAATTGAGATTGGGACATGAGAATGGAGCCTTCAAGATCCACTGCTTTTGGGATGGGTACAATAATCCAAAGACCTCTAAGTGCAACAGGATGTGTTGCCACCACCATCTGGAGAGGGTGCCACAAACTGGAGTTATCGCTCCCAGATCTTCTAGCAGGCTGTGAGGAGATGGGGTTCTCTTGAGTATGGAAGGACATCCCCTAGCTGGCGATACGCAGCTTGTAGAGCTGGCACAGGACCCTGTGAGGAGCAGGAAGCTGACACCAAAAGCCAACATCACCCCGATGTCTCTGTGAGCTTGTAGGGGGTGTTGGAGGGCAATGGAGGAAAGCCCATGAACCTGACCCAATAGGCATGAGGCAGAGGGCAAGCCTTTGAGTATCTTCAATATGGAGTGCAATGTGTAGATGTCCAGAGAGCTGGCTGGAGAAGTCACCATGACTCTCTTTCTTGGCTTTCTGCATCCCCAGCCTTCAGCATTGGTACATTGGAGCGTTAATTCAGACACAAACATTTCTTCCTTCCCCAGATTTATGCAGCCTGTTCAGCACCTTCCACCACTCCCACACCATGTGTTCATTCATCAGCTTTCACTCCATTCCTCACTGCGGAGCTGAAGGGGATCTGGACACCAAGCCCTGCTAAGGGCTTTATGAACTTCCTAATTCATAAACCTCTCTGAGTCATTCTGCTTCTGCTTGACATGTCGAGAGCGTCATTTTACTTCAAAGTTGTGGTAGGAGACCCCATGCATGGGCAGGGGTCCTGCTACTCACCAGCAGATGCAGACCACTGCTGCTCTTGTTTTTTGGTGGGGTTTTTGTTTGTTTGCTTGCTTGTGGGTTTTTTTAGGGGGGTGCTTTTCCTAATTTTCACTATTTATTTTGGAACCACTCATGGCTGTTCCTGTATTTAAAACACTCAGAGTCTTGTGCTTAAAATACCTGCAGGGACTCTCAGCAGCTGCCAGTGCAGCACAGAAGAGACTTCGTCTCACAAGCCTTTAACTCACTGTGGGACTGTTTGTCCTTTTGAGCCCAGTGCTGGAATGATTCAAGGGGTTTAGGCAAGGCCAAGGCCAAGGCCAGGGCATGGGAACACAGGTCTTTACCAGGCTTTACCTGCAATTGCTTCCGCTCCTGCACTGCCCTGTACCCCTCAAAGCAGAGAGAAAGGAGCAGGCAGCCAAGGAGAAGGCCAAAGGGGAGGAACCAAGGTCCAGCCCTGGGAAAAACAGGACAGAGGATAGAGGGTTTTGCAAACACTTTGCTTATGATAAGATTCAGTACTGATGGATGGAAGCGGTCCCTGGTTATTCTCACAAGCAAAGCCCAGCAGAGAAGAGCTGGAAGAGGGGCCCAGGGAGCACTAGGCACTGCTTGGTTGAGATGATGAACTCCTGCGGGTGACACTCTGCTCTCTGGAGCTCTGCCTCTCCAAGCTGAGGTCATTAAAGATGTCAAAGAGTTGTTTTGAACAAGAGGGGGTGTTTGGCTCGACACCTGGCTCTGCTCCAAAGGGAATAAAATCACAAGGTCCCCGCCTGTGCCACATGCAGCTGCAGTGCCCAGTGTTGGGAGCTGCAGATCTGACATTGTCAGTGGAGGTGTTTTGGAGCCTGGGACAGCAGCCCCCTAGGGTCTCCATAGACCTGGTGTGATGCTGCAAGGTGGAAGGTGACCAGAGGTTGCCGACGTTTGGAGCAACTTTGGCTGCAACTTAGAGGGTCTGAGACCTGCAAGGGGGGTGTTGGGCAGCATTCAAATGCAGTAGGAGGATACTAGGCAGGCTGAGGGTGATGGGGACGGTGCTGGCTGGCAGCTGGAGAAGGCAGGGCTGCAGAGCCTGGGGAGATTGTGGAAAGCAGAAGTGAAGGGAGGCAGTAGTGGACACTGTGGAAAAGGGAAGGGTAATTCCTCCTGCCCTGTGTATTGCCATGGGACAACATCAGGGTGCTGGCAGTGACCCTTGGTAGCAAAAGCTGCTCGAGCTTTTGTTGGTGGCCCTGTGGAGCGGCTATCTGTCCATGCTGGTAGCTTTGCATGATGAGTTTGGAGTATTGGACACATGCCTTGGACAAGGAGATAGAAACCTGATGGGATGGGGAGAGGGCTTGCAGTGGTAAAGGAGCAGGGGACCTGGCAGGTACTGACCGATGCATGGGCATTGCTGAGGCACCCCAGACTGCTTCTTGCAGGCATGGCTGGTGGGGATAGGGGAGAGGGTGTAGGGGAGGGGACAGGGATAACCCAGCAGTGGCGGGGGTGGGGGTGGGCTGCCCTGCACCTGCAATAACAAGCTCTGGGCACAGGGCCTGATAGCAGGACTGGGGCTGAGCTGGAGTTACAGCCCCCAGGGGAGACTGTAGTGGCTTGGTGCCCAGGAAACACCTCTGAGCCAGCCCTCCTCCACCCAGGAGCCAGATATGTGGGGGGTCTGCGAGCCCCATGCCTGCCTGGTTGGGAGCCTTGTCTCCCTGCCCTGTCTGTGCTGGTATGCCTGCTCTGCTGCACAGCCTCTGGGACCCCCTCTGTGGGGACACTTGCTCCCAAAAATCTTCTCCTTCCCCCTGCACTTTAGGGACCGTATGGCTGTGTCTTGACCCTGGGTGACCTTATGCCCTTATATATCCCCTCCAAAACCTCTCCATCACATTCAGTGTCCTCTGCTCACAGCTTTTCCCTGCCTACTCCAAACCTTCTGCTGCTAGACCACTCCAGCATGAATTTTGCCTCCCTCCAGCCTCCTTGCAGGGCTTAGCCTCTCCTGCTGCCCTCCTCACCCCAAATTCTGATGCTGTTTGCTCCTTTTCCAGCTCAACAAACCATAGCTCTTTCAAAATAATTCATCCCACACCTTTCTCCCATCTTCCATCTCCCTCTGTGCTCCAGAGTTGATCTATTGCCAGAGATGGGGTAGCCAGGGAAGAACCACAGCAATGCCCTTTGCTCCTCTC
>WEIS01093774.1:8595-24870 GCA_013389965.1 Todus mexicanus
CCAAGCCCCCTGACCCAGCCGCGGGTGAGCCACGGCACAGCACCGGGCTCAGCCCCCATCTCCAAATCCGGCAAAAAAACCCCCACCAACCCCATAAAAATACACCTTTAAAAATAAATAATTAAAATAATAATAATAATAATTAAAAAAAAAAAAAAAGCGAGCTTACTGGAGGGGATCCAGCTGCTAAAAATAGCCAAATCACACTGGAAATTAAATAAGGGCACGCAGGCTGAGGGGAGCTGGCAGCGCTTGGCGGAGCGGCAGGAGGAGGAGCCCAAGCCGCAGCATCACGGCGGGGGCAGGGCCGGGGCTGGCGCTGGAGCTGCGTTCAAAGGGCTGCGGCGGGAGGGGAGGGAGGCAAAGGGGGAACTGAGCCCCCCGGGCAGCCCTGGGGATGCTCGAGCAGCCCCTCCCGCCCCGGCACAGGGAGCCCCTGGAAAACAAGGAGGCCCCGCAAACCACCCCCCAGTCCTAGCTGAGTCGTGGCCCAGTCCTGGCCCAGTCCTAGCCCAGTCCTAGCCCAGTTCTAGCCCTGTCCTAGCCCAGTCCCAACCCAGTCGCAACCCAGTCCGAGCTCAGTCCTAGCCCAGTCCGAACCCAGTCCTAGTCCAGTCCGAGCTCAGTCCGAGCCCAGTCTTAGCCCAGTCCTAGCCCAGTCTTGGGATGCTCCTGGGTTCACAGATTCACAGAATGTTTGGAGTTGGAGGGGCCCTCAAAACCTCCTCCAGTCCAATCCCCCCATTGCCGCAGCAGGATCACCCAGACCAAGTCCCACAGGAACTCGTCCAGGCGGCTTTGAAACGTCTCCAGAGAAGGAGACTCCACAACCCCCCTGGGCAGCCTGGGCCAGGCTCTGGCACCCTCACTGCAAACAAGTTCCTCCTCACATTCCAGTGGCACCTCCTGTGTTCCAGCTCACACCCGTTACCCCTTCTCATTGCTGTCATCGAGAAGAGAGCTGGGAGAGGGTCTGGGGGATGAGGGGACCCCAGAGAGACTGAGAGAGTTGGGGCTATTCAGGCTGGAGAAGAGAAGGCTCCAAGGAGACCTTATTTTGGTCTTCCAGTATCTTCAGGGAGCTATAAGAAAGCCGGGGAGGGACTTTTTAGGATGTCGGGTAGTGGCAGTGCTAGAAGAAACTAGAGCTGGGTAGATTTAGATTATATGTTAAGAAGTTCTTGCCCATGAGGGTGTTGAGACCCTGGCCCAGGTTGCCAGGGAGGTGGTGGAAGCCCCATCCCTGGAAGCCTTTAAGGCCAGGGGGCTGCCCAGGGAGGGGGTTGAATCCCCATCCCTGGCCGTGTTTAAAGGGCGTTTAGATGTGGTGTTGGGGGAGATGGTTTAGGGGTGAACTTTGCAGAGTAGGGTTGAGGGCTGGACTCGATGATCCCAGGCCCCCTAAAAAACCCCTTCCAGTTCCCATCTGGAGGCAGCAGCAGCAGATGCTTCATCCCCAGGGCCTCCCAGGGCTGGTTGGGGTGTGTTGCGATATTTATTTTCTATTTTATCACGCTATCACTGCAGGAATGAGAGATTGGTGTGGAAGCGGGTCCTGCTGAGTGTGGAGGGGGTGCAGGAGCTGGGGAGAGGTCCTGAGGTGCTCCCTGGGTTTAAGAAGATGATGAGCTTGGTCTGCAGTAAAAAAAAAACCCAAACCAACCCCCCCCTTTATTCTGAATTCCTGTGATCTGGTTTGGAAGTGGTTTAGGTCAGGCTGGAGCAGGAGCAGAGATCAGCTCTCTAGGTAGGTACTCCCGTCAAACCCCAGCCCCCTGTTGTGACCCTGTTTCAAAGGCATTCGGGACCTTCCCGTGGGGGGTTTTGATGGGATACGAAGAAATCCCAAGCTCAGCATCTTCTCAGTGATGGGACTGCACAAAACTCCTCCAAACTCCTGCAGAAACTCCCAACTACAAATGCAATGAGAACTCCGATTTAGGTGCTTTAGACCAGGGTTGAAATCTGGAGTTTGGAGCTGAACTTTAGACTGGCTGATGCTGGATTTAACTTTTGGGCAAGTTTTTGTTATAAAAAAGCACCTTTAAAAAGGTGAAACTTGGAGGTATGTGCGAAACTTCTTCACCAGGAAAGATTTAGGCTGCGAAAAAGAAAGAAAACAAACCGAGCCCGGCTTGTGGCCCTTTATTTTTGCTAGTTGTTATTTGGATTTTTCAAATCCCTTGCAAATTCCCCTGACTAAAACACAATCAGAGCAGTGTCCCTTTCTGATGATTAAAAAAAAAAAAGGAAAGCAAAGAGGGGAGGAAAAAGAACAACAAACCCACCCTGGAAGAGGATGATGTGGTTTTAAACGCCTGCAAAAAGAGGAGGCATCACCTCCGTGTTTTGGAGCTCAGCTCCCTGACCTGGGAATGGTGATGGGTCTTTGATGGGTCTCCTTCATCTGAGCACTTTGCATCCACCCAAGGTGCTGTTCGCACGCCCTCAGGATCTTATTATTATATTATTTTTTGGCTAAAATGGTGCAAAATCGCTTGGGTTTGGGGTTGCCAGGGAGGTGTTCTTCTTGCAGCACCCCCAGCCCTGCCCGCGGCCACGGTCGGGCTTCCCCCCTTTTTGCCGTGAGCCTGGCGAGGAATTTGGTTTCTCTCGCTGGCAGAGGCTCGTTGTTATTAATATCCCTCGTTATTTATTCTGCGGCGGCGGTGAATGGCTGGAACTGGATTGCTGCGGACAGCCGGGGCTCCTCTTTCTTCCTTTGATCCCCGAAACTTTTGGCAATTCCCTGCTTGCCCAGCCCACGCCGGAGCCTCTCTGAGTTGGGTTCACCCGTGGGGTGACCACGACCTTTAAAGCAAAATAATGCTGTGGTGGCCCCCCCAGGAGCTAAAGAGCGGTGGTTGAGATGCTCCCAGCAGCCGGCAGCAACGCTCCAGTGGGAAACCAGCACGCAACTGGGGGGGGAAAAAATTGGGATTTGGGGAAACAAGAGTTGTTTGGTGGTCAGGGTGTGTTTGGCAGGATGGGAGGGCTCATGGGGGGTTGGGAAACAGCCGGGTAATGCACCTCAGGGAGGTCTGTGCTGTGGGGAAGGGGTCACAGGGCATCGCCTTCTGCTTTAAATGGAAGGAACCCCGTGGGGGTGTGCGATGCCCGAGCAGCGAGGTGAGGCGCAGAGCGGGGCCGGGCTGCTGGGATTCGAGCAGGGCCCGGCTGCTAGGCCCGGGGTTTCAATCTGGCAAATCATTTTCACTTTTGTTTTCGCCCTTCTCCTGCCTGTGTCCTCTGCGGATTCGGGAGCCGCAACCTGCAGGTTGCCCAAGTGAAAAGGGCTGGAAACAGGAGCCCCAAAAAGTGATTTATTTTTCCCCCCCGGGTTGTGGAAAACCAGCCTGGCCTTGCTGGGATCTGCGCCCAGCCGCCCTGCCCCGCATTATCCCAGTGAGCCAACCAAACTGGGAAACCCACTGGGATACTGGTGGGAGATGTTCCTGGCTGGGGTGTTTGCGGGGCCAGGCATGGGGACGGGGGTGGGGATGGGGCCTTTGTTTCCCCTCCCGCCTTTGTTTCCATTGATGAAGCCCCATGTGGCCAAACAGCCCCAGACCCACCCCGAAACTGTCCTTTTAATTTGATTAAACGGCTCCTTCCTTCTCTCTCTCTCTCACCCACCCAGTCGGCGTGGTGGATTTAACTCTCGCCGGGGCAGTGTTTTCCCGTAGCCCTATTCCGGGAACAAATTCCTAAATCACCTGATAAATTAGAGGCTTAATGCTGCCGCTTTGGAGAGCACGAGCCCTGAGTTTTCAGGACGCAGCAATGCCGGCACCGTGGGCTGTGTGAGCTGCAGGTCTGGGGGGCACATGTGAATGAGTGGGTATTTCTAATTAGTTTTTTAGCCAATATTTTAGGCCCGGGAGGAGATCTGATGGGGAAATGGGTGACGCAGCGCTTGGGAAAAGCTGCACCTCTGCAAGGATCCCTAAAAAAGAAGGTTGCTTGAAATCGTTCCCTGCTTCTTCAGCCCTTGCAAGGGCTTTGCGAAACATCAGGCGCTGCTCGTCTGCCCCTGAAATGGGGGGGACGTGGGGGACCAGAGGGTGTCCCCGGGGAGGAGGACATCTCGTCCCGCTCTACCCCGTGTCCCGGCGACTGCCGCCGAGCCCCGCAAAGCTGCATTTGGGATTTGAGAGTCTTAATTCCTGCTAATTTCCCTGGGAAAGGGGAAACAGGATCCTCTAAGGCAGCTCTGGAAAAGAAAAAAGTAAAATCTCAGCCCAGGTTGTTGGGTAATTGGAAGGGCCACCCGGCTAATTAACAGCTCTGGGCCTTGGTCACCTCCAAAGCCCTCTGGAACAACAGTTAATTAACCCACGTGGTTCTGGGCCTCATGGAGACAGGCGAAGAGCTAATTTCACCTGTGTTAGTGTCCTGTCTGCTGCTCGGCCTGCACCGTATCCCTCTGAGATGCCTTTTTAGATGCATTGCCGGGACTTTGCTGGCTGGGGAGGTTTTGTGCCATGCCTGGAGCATCCCCTTGCACCGCCACGGCTGCATCGCGGGGAGCGTTTGCTGAGGATCCTCTTTCTGCACAAGCTGTTCTACCAAAATGCAAAGCCCCAGGCAGCACCCGGCTCACTCTGAAGCTGGTTTCTCTCATTTCCAGGAGTCGTCCGAGCTCTGCATGGCCACGTTCAACGTTCGTGGCACTATGGGACTCAGGGATGAGCGGAGACCCCCCATGTTTCCACCCATTTCTGCTCTTTCTCTGCAAGGGAAGTGATGGCTGCACAAGCAGGAGGGCTGTGCAGATGGGTCCGAGGTGATTAACTGCCTTCGTTAATTCTCGCCCAGTGCGATGTGGTGAGCATCACGGGCGCTGTGCTCCACGTTTCTGACTTTCTCAAGCTGCCACAGGGCTGAACTCCTCCTAGGAGGACGTCTGGTGTGGAGCATTCCCAGAGCTCAGCCCTCGGAACGGGCTTTCCTGGGATGTGCCACATCCTGAAGAGCTTCCAGCAGACCAGAAGAAACTCTCCTTCTTCCAAGAAGCAGAAGGACTTGCTCAGGTCTATGCCAGAGAGGCAGTTGTGGGGCGGGGCACACAAGACCCTTCCTCCTGTTGCCGTTACCACGGAGCTCGCGTGCAAATCCCTCCTGAAATATTTATTACTGGCCACAATCAATAATTAGCTCCCAGGGAAAAGACATTGGTGGCAGGGAGCTCCTCCGCTTGCTTTCGGAGGGTGGGACGGGGCCAAGGCGTGCGGCTCGCTGAGCGCCTGCCCCCCACCTGCCCCCCAGGAGAGGGAAATGGGGTGGAAACAGGTGAGTGGGGCTGAGCACCAGGGAGAAGGGCTGCTGTGGGTGTGTGGGGCTGTGTGGAGCCCATCTTGAGGCAAAGTCGATAGGGAAGATCCTGCCTTATGCCTGCCCCAGCCACCCAGCGCCAAGGGGCCTGGGTTGCCGAAGAGCGCGGGTGCCCTTTGTGCCTGGAAAGAAGTGACCAAATCTACTCGGACCAAGCCAAGCACGTCAGGTGCTGTCTTGTTTTGAAAGTCTCTGCCAGAAAGCCACCCCCTGGGATGGCTTGGCCGCCTGGGTGGAGAGTCATGAGGCTGGTGCTGGTGCTGCCGGGCGCTCGCCAGGCATTCCACCCTGGCATTCCACCCCGCCTGCCCCTCCAGCCACACTGCCCGATGTGGCATTCTGTGTTTGCAACTGGGAGGCGATGGGGGCTGGATCCCCTGACTCTGGGAGCTGGGGATTTAGAGGAGAGCTTGTCCCCTTGGCTGCAGCGTGAGGCAGCTCCGGTCATGCCAGAAGAACCAGAGGTGAAGCCACCCCCAGCCCCACGGCACAACAACCCCGATGGGGGGAACAGAGGCTCCTTGGTCAGCCAGAGCGACCACAGACCTGTCCTTGTCCCCACACACGCCGTGTCTCATCTTTTCTCTTGTTCACAGTCCCTATACCCACTGGTTTTCAAGTTTTTGAGCACCCCTGGGAGCTGAGCATGCTGTGGAGCTTGGGCTTCATCCCTCCTTGATCCCAGAAGCCAGGTTTAATTCCCTTCTTTAAACAAAAACTGAGATTTGGTTTTAATCCAGCAGGAGCTGGGCTTGAAAGGCCCCGCTGCTGCCTGGTCTGTGCGTAACAGAAATATACCCATAGCTCCCCTAATCTATAGCTCCTGGGGAACTGGTGCAGCCCGCGTGGTGCAGGGCGAGCAGGATGAGCCGGTGGGGCTGGCAAGCGGCTCTGGCTTGAGTGGAGACACTCCTGCCGTGCCCGGGCAGCCACCCGCTGCTGCACGCCCCGACTTGCCGAGACTTGTGGGGACACGTCCCTGCCTGTCCCCCCTGCCTCCAGCTTAACCGCTTGAGCCCAGAGTGTGGTTCTCCAGTCCCCTGGGATGGCGAGGATGCGTTTTGGGGGTTGCTGGCAGTGGGGCTGTAGAATCATCGACTGTTTGGGGTTGGAAAGGACCTCAAGAGATCCTCGAGACCAACCCCCCTGCTGCAGAACGGGGATGGGAGGTTGCAAGATGGGGATGCTCTGCCCGGGGTACCCCAAGGTGAAGCATCTCGGTAGCTTTGGGGAGCTACTCGGTGTCCCATCGCTGGGTGCCCCTGTGCTTCTGGGCCACCGGTCGTGCCACCTCCCAGGGTCTGGGGTGGGTTTGCTGGGCTGTGGCCGTGGCAGGGCAGCTGTGGGGCTGCAGCCATGGCTGAGGCACACAATGGCCTTTTGTTTGCGGGGCTGCCCCGGGAACATCCAACCATCCCAGTTTCCCAGTAACATGAAACCTCCTCGGGACTGGAGCACAAAGCCTGGGGCTGCTGGGGGCGGGGAGGCAGCTCCAGCCCCGTTCCTGCCTGGCTCTTCCCCCACCTCCTTCCTCCTCATGCTTCAGCACACATGCACTGAGCGTGTTTGGGCTCAGCTGGGTGCTGCCTGCCTGCCTGCCTGGCTGGGTGGCCACCAGCCGAGCTGGGCTTGTGCGTCACACGGCTCCTGCTAGAAAAAGGGGTGGCATAAATCAGGGGACCACCAGGAATGGAGCCGTGTGCCGGCCCCGTGCCCACCAGGATGTGGCCCACCCATGGTGGAGGCTCCGGCACCTTCCTCAGCCCAGGGCTCCTCATCCTCAGCAGACCAAGAGCTCCCCATCATTGCTCCTCAGGCTTCCCCAAAGGTGCCAGCGTGTGAGAAAATACACGTGGGTGCTCCCCGCACCCCCTCTGCAGCCCTAACCCAGGGGCTGGGGGCTAACGAAGGGGGTAACGAGGCTGGGGAGGAACCGCTGCAAATCATTAACAGGGGATGCTGCGGAAGCGAACGTTGGAGGCTGGACTTGATGATCTCAGAGGTCTTTCCCAGCCTCAATAATGCTGTGATTCTGTGAAGAGTCGTTAATCGAGGACTCATTTTTTAAATCAAGATATTTTTATTGCGAGTGGCACAGCAAAACCAAACAGGGCAGCGGAGGAGCCGGCAGCGGCCGACAGCGTCGCGATATGGGGGGCAGGGGTAACGTGGGAGGGGGGTGCTGCAAGGAGTCAGGGGCATGGGGTGCGAGGGGTGGAGGACACGCTGCAAGGAGTGAGGGAATGCGCTGCAAGGGGTGAGGGGATGCACTGCAAGGGGCTTGCAGGGGGCTGGTGGATGTGTGGTGCAAGGGGATGGGGGACGCGTGGTGCAAGGGACAGGGGACAGGTTCTTCATGCCCTTCCCAGTCGAAGGGCTGGCTCCTGGAGTCTCAGCAAACACTGTGTGCTGGGGAAGGAGCCCCCACCCTGCTCCCCAGCCGGCTGCCAGCTCCGCTGCCCCACATGCAAAGGCAATTTGGTGCGGGACGTGTCCTGAGCTCATCCTCCCCCACCCCGGGCAGCACCCCAGGGGACACTCCTCAGCCGCATCCCTGGTGTGTTCTCACCAGTCAATAATGACAGGGCAAGAGGGAATGGCCCGAAGCTCCACCGGGGGAGGTTTAGGCTGGACATTAGACAGAATTTTTTCTCTGCAAGAGTTGCCCAGCATTGGCACAGGCTGCCCAGGGAGGGGGGGAGTCGCCATCCCTTGAAGTGTTTAAAGGGCTGAGAGATGAGGTGCTGAGGGACATGTCTTAGGGGGGATAAAGATGAGAGTGAAAGGTTGGACTGGATGATCTTAGGGGTCTTTTCCAACCTTGGTGATACTGTGACACCTTTGGGACAGCAAACCCAGCTCAGTGGACACTCAGACCCAACATTTCCCCCCTCAGAGGAGTGTTCCTGGCACTGTCTCCTCCCAACATGGGGTTGTGCGGGTGCAGACACCACGTACTTGTTTGCCCAGGGTTGCACTCGCTGCCCGTGACCCCGAGTTCACTGTGGCAAAGGGGACGCGCTGGAGAGGCCGCTCCTTGTCGAGGCTCCAAGAATACACATTTCCCAGCCAAATTCCTTGACACTTTTACTCAGCTCCGGCTGGAAAAGCGTGGAGAGCCCAGGGACTTCCCTCCGTGCCGGTGACTCAGGTGCCGGTCACGCGTGACTCAGTCGCTGGCAGCGTCCCCTTGGTCCGGAGGCGAGAACGGAGCGACCAGAGAGGCAGGGAAACGGGACAGGGAGGCGATGCCGGAGGTGACGGGACTGGGGACAGGGCCAAACTGGCTGCTGGTGTAAAGGGGGGAGCCTGGAGCTGGAGCAGCCACATCTCTGCTGCCGATGCCGTGGCTCGTGTCCCCCTTCCCTGAGCCGAGGGGTTTAATTAACGGGCTTTGAGGGAGATGGGTGATGGTGGGCAGTGGGTGCAGTAACTTAGGGGTCAATAAACAACCCAAGAGGCAGCAGGGATGGGTGGGACGGGGTGTCCTGAGATATAACCGATGGGTTTTCCTCCAGGCAGTGGGTGCAGCACCTTAGGGGTCAATAAACAACCCGAGAGGCAGCAGGGCTGGGTGGGATGGGGTGTCCTGAGATGTAACCGATGGGTTTCCTGCGGGGAACATGCTTCCGCCTTGCCAAAGCGGATTTTTGGGGCTGGAAAACTATTTTCTGGTGGAAGTTAGACGTGGGTGCCCACCGAGGTGGTGGCCCCAGTGGCAGAGGGCAGGATGAGGCCACATCCCCCCAGGGAGGAGAAGCTGCAGGGGTCGGATCCAGCCCCCCAGCAGCAGCCGGGGGCAGGTGGCGGTGCCAGCCCGGGAGGGACACGGCGGTTCCCTGCTGCCATCTAACGGGGACAGGTCTCCTGGCAGGAACCTCTTCCTCAGCACCTTCCTTCCCCATGGGGTGCAGCCCCCCTGCAGCTGCCTGGACCCGCCGGAGCAAAGGGAGCATCCCCTTGGAGCTGAGTTGGGGTGTGTGCCCTGGAGAGAACACATCTGGAGGGTTGAGGCCACATCTGGAGTGTTGTGTTCAGTTCTCGGCATCTCAGCTCCAGAAGGACCCAGAACTGCTGGAGAGAGTCCAGCGCAGAGCCCCAGAGATGCTGAAGGGAGGGGAACATCTCCCTGCTGGGNAGGGCTTTGCATCCTTCCTCCACCTGCTGGAAGGATCTGCCTGTCCCTATGGTGAGTCTCAGCATCCCTCACCTGGGAGCAGGATGGTGCTGGATCTGGGGGAGTGGGCTTGGGGCAAAACTGGGAAGGGCTGGAATGTGTCCCTGTCCCTCCCTGCAGGCAGCCTGATGGTGGTGGTCCCTGGGGGGGGCTTGCTTGGTCCCCTGGGGAGGGGACAGACAGGGGGACACCCCGGCTGCAGGGCTGAGCCCTCCATCAGCTGTTTGCTTTACCCCTGAGGATGGCAGGAGCAGCGTTTCACAGTGTCACAGAATAGAATCCTAGAATAATTAAGGCTGGAAAAGACCTCTTAGATCATCGAGTCCAGCCGATGACCTACCACCACCACTCAGTTTCACAGTATCACAGTATCACCGAGGTTGGAAAAGACCCCTAAGATCATCCAGTCCAACCTTTCACTCTAATCTTTATCACCTCTAAGACATATCCCTGAGCACCTCATCTCTCTGTCCTTTAGACACTCCAAGGGATGGTGACTCACCCCCTCCCTGGGCAGCCTGTGCCAATGCTGGGCAACTCTTGCAGAGAAAAAATTCTGTCTAATGTCCAGCCTAAACCTCCCCCGGTGGAGCTTCAGGCCATTCCCTCTTGCCCTGTCATTATTGACTGGTGAGACGAGCCCAGCACCTGCCTCTCTACAAGGTTTGTCCCTCGCAGGGGACACCCAGGCTTGTGACTTGCCCATCCCTGGGGGGGAAGGTGACACCCAAGCCCAGCTGGAGGATTAGGACCGGCTATAACGGGCCTGGTGGTCACTGGTCGTTCCCGGCTCCAGTTACGTGGCGCCTGGACTGGTCGCTGTGCGGTGATGCCGAGGGGTCAGCTTTCAAATAGCACAGACACGCTTGCAGGAGAGCTTTGGGGCGGCACGAAGAGGAAGGGTCAGGGGCTGAGAGGGGTTCCACAAGGCTGGAAGCCACTGCGGGGCTGAGCATCCCACCCCTCTGTGCCCCTGAGCCCATCATGGGGCTGTAACTGGGATGAGGGAGTGATCCCACACGGTACCTGCTGCTTTCAGGACTTGGTTGCGGGGAGCAGAAGGCTTCTCGCGCTCCTGTTTCCCCCCCTCCCCGATCCATCCCAGGAGCAGCTCGGTGGGAGTTGGCGAGGCTGTCACCCACCTTCCCAGCCAGCTCCAGGCTCTGATTAATTGCTCGCTTAGCAACTGCTGATCCGTATGTAGGTGCTGGAGCCCAAGGAGGCTGCCGCGTGTCTCCCCGCGGAGGGGAGCGTCACGACGGCGCGGGCTTTGGCGGGGGTGGCTCGGCGTGACTCGGAGCTGGGGGAGGACAGCAGTGTTCCCGTTCTTGAAGAGAGGCCCCAAAGTCCCTGCGGAGGGAGAACGCCCCTGAACAAGCCCACCCCTCGGGCAGCACCCACGTATCGCCCTTAACTAGGAGGAATTGGGTACCTGGAGGGACCTTGCTCGGCAGCATCCTTGGGGTGCATCGGCTGAGGAGGGGGGGCTCTCCCTGAGGATTTAGGGAAAGCTTCTGGGAGGGGTGTTGAGGACGGGACTTGTGTTCACCGGCTGCCCAAGGGTGCCAGGAGCTGGGTGCTCATGCTCTGCAACACCCTTCATGCGTGGCGCATGGTCCCCACCACAGCAGGGGGTGTCAGGCCAGTGAATTAACCCTCCCCAAAACCTTCCTCTCGTTCACCCCTGGCTTGAAGGGAGCTCGGCGTGGCTGGATCTGTCGCCCTGCACGGCTGCAGTGAGGGTGGCTGCCACAGGAAGGCACTGCTGGCTTTTGCTGCGAGTCCAGGGATGTGAGATGCTGAGCCCAGATCTGGCACTGGGAGCGCTGGTGTGGGGAGCGTGGGCTGGGGGAGGGCTGTGGCAGCCTGGGGGCCTGGCTAGGAGGGATCCTGGGGACTGGCAGCCCCCCTGTGAGTCCCATTCATCACTGGCCCTGGCCAAGGGTGGCTTTTGAATCCCCATCCCTGGCCGTGTTTAAAGGGCGTTTAGATGTGGTGTTGGGGGAGATGGTTTAGGGGGGAACTTTGCAGAGTAGGGTTGATGGTTGGACTCGATGATCCCAAGGGTCTTTTCCACCCTCAAAGATTCTAGGGTTCTATGCTCCTTGTTGCACGCGTTTCTCCGGATCATTTTTTCATCGCTTGGTGAAGACCAACCTGCTGTGCTGAGCCCCCCCTCCTCATAAACCCCATCCCCTGCTGCTGGGCTGCCCTTTCCCCTAGCACCCCGCAGCCCCCTTCTCTCCCTTCCCACCTCCGAACCCTCTCGGAGCTGAGAGATGGACCCACCTTCATCTCCCCCCTTGTCCTAGGGGCTGGGGGCTTTGCTGGACCCTGCTCTACCCAACGCCCAGGAGAACCCCAGCCCCAGGGACCCCTCTCCTGGGGTGCAGGGAGCTGTGCCCCCCATGCTGTGGGGCTGAGCTTCAGCTGCTGAAGGCAGGCTTGTTGGCAACGGCTTTTTTGTCATCGTTGTTGTTGTTTAATAGGCTTATGGTGTGAGGAACCGTGAAATGTGGGCCGTGTTTTATTACAGCGCATATTGCGCCGGACAAGACGGGAGTAATTAAATCCGTGCTGACGCTCTGAGCGTGGGCCTGTCCCCGAGCAGCAGCAGTCGGGGAACCCTCTGTCACCCAGCTGTGGTGTCCCCACGTGCCCCAGTGGCTGGGGAGATGTCCAGTGCTCCGTGCCAGCGGTGCCCAGCCCCACCTGCCCCCCAGGGATGGGCAAGTCACGAGCCTGGGTGTCCCCTGCGAGGGACAAACCTTGTAGAGAGGCAGGTGCTGGGCTCGTCTCACCAGTCAATAATGACAGGACAAGGGGGAATGGCTTGAAGCTCTATCAGGGGAGGTTTAGGCTGGACATTAGGCAGAATTCTTTCTCTGCAAGAGTTGCCCAGCATTGGCACAGGCTGCCCAGGGAGGGGGTGAGTCGCCATCCCTTGGAGTGTTTAAAGAGCGGAGAGATGAGGTGCTATGGGAGGCATCTTAGGGGTGATAAAGATTAGAGTGAAAGGTTGGACTGGATGATCTTAGGGGTCTTTTGCAGCCTAGGTGATCCTGTGACACTGTGAAACGCTGCTCCTGCCATCCTCAGGGGTAAAGCAAACCGCTTGTGGAGGGCTCAACCCTGCAGCCGGGGTGTCCCCCTGTCTGTCCCTTCCCCAGAGGACCAAGCAAGCCCCCCCCAGGGACTGCCACCATCAGGCTGCCTTCGGGGAGGGACAGGGGGTTGATCAGGTTAGGGGGGAGAATTCATTATTAGTCGATTTTAATAGCTGGGTCAGAACAGTTTCTCTGTGGGAAGTTTCTCTCGGCAATAAAAGCGTCTTCGGCTGATGGTGCCATCCCTGAATTTCCGGGTGCAGCGCCGCTGAGCACCCCGCGAGGGCTGTGACTTCATCTGCAAAGCCATTGCCAGCGGCTGGCGCTGAGCTGCTGCAAACGGAGGAGAAAAGCGCTGCCAGGGGGAGGCTGCTCCCCTGGGTGCTGCCAGGATGGGCACTGGAGCCCGCGGGAGGTGATGCCACGCTGTGCCACGAGCGAGGTCCTGGGCTGGGCACGCAGGACCCTTCCCTGTCCCCAAAAATGCTGCTCAGAACCCTCCATGGCACGACTGCACGCATCCTGTGCCCTCCTGGGTGGTTGTGTGTGGAGCTTGCGGTGCTGCCTGTGCTGGCAAAGAGGAAAAAGTAAGCAGTAATAATAATCATCATCATAAATAATAATAATAATAATAATAATAAAGGGGTTGAATATTGTGCAGCCAAGCGAGGCCAGAGCCCTCTGCTGAACTCTGCAAACGGAGCGAAATCCGAAAGAGATCTTAATTAACAGAGCAGCATCCAAATTGTGAGCAGAAAGAGGCTGGAGAGGGGGCGCTGCTGGTGGTGGGCACGGCTGGGATGGGGCTGGATTGAACCCAGGATGATGCTGGGGGGAGATGGACCCTTCTGGGGTGGCTTTGCTGGTGCAAAGAGATGCAGCCACGAGGACGGGGAATATCGAGATGCCACTTTGTGGTGCAGAGTCAATCCCATCTACTCCCAAACCCTTTTATGCCTCTTCCCAAAGCCGCTTTCTTGCACAGGGGGACACCCTGATAACTCCAGGAGGGGAGGATCTTCCCAGCACAGCCCCTCTCCTTGTAGCACCCAATCGATGAGGAACATCATTACTCTTGCAAAGGCAAATCCGTGCTGGCCTTGACTGCTTGGTCTCTCTCCAAGGAAGACAGTGTTTCCTTGCAGAGTATGCGGCCATGAATATTTTATGTCCGAGGAGGATATTTCTTTCAGGAGGTTGTTGCATGAATTATGGAAAAGTTGGGAGGAGAAGACGGGTGTTGCTTCGACGAGGTCGGCTCTGTGGTGGAGGCTGCCTTGGTGCTGCCGGGCTTCACTTGCCTGGGGTCTCTTTGCCTGGGGGAGGTGGCAGGGGGTGCTGGAGGAGCCCCTGGTGCAGATCCACCCCAGTTTGGGGCAGTTTGCTTCCCAGCAGAGCAGGCTGGTGCGCGCAGAGTGAATGGCGCAATGTTTGCGTGGGATCAGGTGTGGGACAAGAGCCGTAGCTGTTGGCTTGGAGACCTTTGAGAGGGCTACAGCGACTTCCCCGGGTGCTTGGAGGGGAGAGGCAAGGCGATGGCAGCCTCAGCAGCCCACTCCATGCTCTCCTCCTTGCTTATCCCCAGCTCCTAATTCCTGCCTGGCTGCTCGAGATGCTGATGCTCAGTGCTGGGTGCATCCGGCATCCCGCAGCTTTCCAGTGCTGGTCTGTCCCCGGTGTCTCGTGGCTGTTTCTGGCTGGGAGCTGGTGATGTAGAATCACAGGATGATAGATGTGCTGCTCTCCAGTCCGCATTGTCCCCTGCCAACGTCCTGCAGCCCGGGCGCTGCTGCCGCTCAGCTCCGGCACGGCTGGTTGGGAAGGACGAGGGGATTAACTCTCCACAGCATCAGTGGCTTTCGCCTTAGTTAATACAGAAAGATTTTCCTCTAATTGTCCTGTTGATGCAGAGGGAGTATGTGCTGTCTGGCCGTCACAGTTAATTTTGCCACCAAATGTGCTCTCTCCTTCCTTTTTCTCCTTTCAAGGCAACATTTCCAGCTGCCTGCGATCCCCGAGGGTGGCAAAACTCCTCCTGCATCCAAATGGAAAGGCAGGTAGAGTTGTTTGCTCCCCTTTCCTTGCAAAGCCCATCCCCCAGGCTGGGGTTGGGGGACAGGGATGTCTCCCAAATACATGTCACTAGGGACAAGGGGACATCTCTGACTTTAAAGAGAAAATTGAGGAGAAGAAAGAAAGGTCGGTCCGGGGGAGCAGGGCAGCGTCGCCAGCACCTTGGTGCCGCTGAGGCTGCGTGGCAGGAGGGTGACTGTGCTGTGCCAGGCTCTTACTGCCCCAGGAAACTTGATATATCAGATGGGATTAAAAGCCTCCCCTTGTTGCCCCCAGCTCTGCTTCAAATGCAGGTGGAAGCAGCTTCTGCTTGGTGCAATATCTGATTGCACCAGTGACACCAGCATGGCCAGTACTGCCGGCGTGTTGGGCAGCTCCGTGTCCTGGGTCCTGCCCCTCATCCTTCCAGGGCTTAACAACCTCAGCAGGGCGGTGGCTTCGGCCAAAGCTGCATCAGCAGCACCCCCAAAGCTGTGCTCCTGTGGGATGTGGGGTGATCTGAGCAGGGGGGTGATGTTTGAGCCGGCTCGGTGCCGGTACTAGGGTAGGTTGCGCAAAAAAGGTGCTTTTTTTCTCTTTTTATTTATTTTTTTCTTTTCTGGAGCACCAGCAAAAAAAAGGTGCTGAAGATGCATAGAGAGAGATTTCCAGTGTAACACTGTGCCTCGGCTCCTCGCGTTTCTTGTATTGTTTAGACCCCAAATCTGGAGTAATCGCTTGCCCAAAATAGCCTCTCGCTGCTCAGCCGCGTCCCTGGCCCGGTCCACGTGAGCCCGTGTGCTCCAACACAGAGTGACTCCTCCAAAACCAGTGAACCTGTCATGGCTATTTTGGTTTTAAAGAGCCTTTAAAGGGTTTTAGCGTCGAGGAGCGACGGCCGCGTATCAGCGGGAGGCGAGAGCAGGAAGGTGCTGCAGGGCATCAGCCCGAGAAGTGTTGATGGTTTTCTATGCCGGGGCCGGATCCTGCTGCAGAGCTGCTCGGGGGACAAGAAACCTTGGCCCTCGTCTTCTCTTTTTTCCCTTCTTATCCCTTTCGGCTTTCTCAGGAGGATGGGAGCAAACAGGGAGGAGAGAAAGGGAGAGTTGGGTCCTTTTCCAGTTTGCCTCTAGGTGAGGGCATCTCGCTCAGCTGTGGATCCCAGTTAGGGAAATGGGGGAAAAATGAAATCAATGTGTTTTGTCAAAGCATTTACATGTGTATCCACGGCCAGCTCTGCCACTGTCTGCCTGGAGACGTCCCAGCCCATCCCACACTGGTAGTGGGTAAAATAACTCTGTGCTTTTTGCCCTGCTGAGCACTTTGGGTTGGCGGCTCAGATTTGGGGGAGCCCCGGTGAATTAGACAACGGCTCCTTTTCACCCTCCTTTATACGCTTCTAACTGGGATGGGGCTGATTCACCAGTTACATCGAGCGGGTTAAACTGGAGAGTGTGGCTGACAGCAGCCCAGTGAGCAGGAAAGTGGGATAAAGCTGGGGATGCAAGGCTCCCAGAGACCTTCTCCCTTCCCAGTGTGGCTGTGCTGGAGCAGCAGCCACAAGAGGGAACCAGGACATCGCTGGGAGGCTGGAACTGACTGAAA
>WEIS01093775.1:0-41744 GCA_013389965.1 Todus mexicanus
CTTCATGATTCTATGATTCTATGGGTACATATTTGCTGCCTCTAATTTCAGTGTCTCACGGGGTGATGGACCTTCCCAGCCTGTCTCAGGGGTTGGTTTAGGCTCCGTAACTCTGCGACACACCCTGCTACAGGGTCCTTCCAGAGCAGGTCTCAGAGGTACTAGGGGAATGTAGTCACTGCTCAAAGCCTCAGCAGATTTATGGTCTGTTTGTGCATTAAGTTTGGTATTCATAATTAAAGATTAGCAAAAAACCCCAAGAAGTTTCCTTAGGGCAATGCAAAAGATTTGCCTGTAAGGGCTTGCAGAAATGACACAGAGTATGCTGAGAAATATTCCAAATACGTTACTGATCACCAAGTAGCGCTGCGCAGACGCCAGAGCGTTTCTTCCCAGTATTTCAGCAAGCAGGTCTCTATACTCCATTTTTCCAGACATCTCCATGGCAACCAGAAACGTAAGGTTCCATTTTTTATTTACTTTTTTTTCCCCCTTTAATTACCCTGCATTAACTATGAAAAGGAAATTCCTGAAGAAGTCAGCCCCTTGCTGCAAACTCTGGCAACAGAACAGACCATCCTGCCTCTTTGGTCTTCCAGAAACCCAGCAAGCGCAAGGCTTAAATTAGCCACAACTTCTCGGTGTCACCACTTGCAGCGCCTCTACCTCGGTGGCGAAGATTTCAACCTGAAAACCCCCTCCCTCCAGCCACGGTCAGGTGGCATAAAACATTTGCAAGGCTGAAATTACGGAAAAGTCAGAGTGGAACAGATTTGCTGGAGCGGAAAAGCCGGAGCGAACACCAAGGAATGAGGTGTCCCGGGATTGAAATTCCCCCTGCCCCCTGTAAGTACATTTTGACCCCCTTCCCTCTCAGAAAATGACGGTGAGCTGTACCTAGTTCTGCTACAGCCGCTGCACAGGCTGACAGAGCGAATTTGCTGGCCCGGGGCCATCTCTCTGGAAGAGGTAAGCTCTTCTCTTCTTCTGCAAGGTGACATTTAGCGTCTGACATGAGCCAAGGCTAACCAGCCACCCTGCTAGCGTCTGCAGCAAAAGCAGAGCCTAGCTCAGCTCTGCTCTGGCTCGTTTAGGAGACAAACTGCTGAAGGTCATGCCTCTCTCCAGCACCAGCAGCAGGAATCGCAGCAGCCCAAGTGTCCCCTGCAGAGCTGCAAGGTTCTTCTGCAGGGACACCCGGGACTCCTGCGCAACAGGCTCCTGGGAAATGTAGTCTGGCACCAACACCACCCTCTGCCAGCAAACCGGCAGGGCAGCCACAGGCACACACGCACAATTAATTCTGCTCGTTATCTACATTCAAAGAAAGAATAAAAACCACTGAGACCTGAAGGTTATGAGAACACGTGTGGGGAGGGTGTGCTTTGTGGGGTGCTGTGGTTGACACTGGTGCCCCAGTAGCCCCAAACTGCATCCCTGTATCACACAGCTGGACAGGTGTCCGAGGGAGATGGATTGATCCAGGTCAGGTTTAATGAACGCTGCGTTAGCAGCAGCTACACTCTGGGCTGGGCTGCTGGGTGCTTGTCGCGATCCCTGTCTCCTAGGGGCTCAGAGCAGCACATCTTGAGCAAGGGGCATGCAAACCTGGGAAGGCAGAAGGCAATCTCTGCCCAAAGCCTCGTATGAGAAAAGCTGAAAGCTTTCCCTGGCTTGAATGCTGAAGCCCTGTTCATTGTGTACTAGTCCTAATTTCTCTTAAATTAAGGGAGGCATATTTAGGTTCCCATTATGACAACAAAGGTTACGGCATGTGCTGCTCAGGAGAGGCTTTTCCTTTATCATGAAGGCTCAGCTGAATCACTAAGTTAATCATTAGCCATTAATCACTAATCCTTAAGGTGAGGATTTGGGGATTTTTTAGGTCACAGAAACTCACCCTCCCCACACCCCTGCCTGACTGCTGAACATTTTTGTTGTGTTATCCCTGGCACAACGATTCAGACAAACGACTGGAGCGTTGCAGGTGAAGTATTCAGCTAAAGTCAGAGGAATTTATCTCACCAGTCACCAGTAACTGGTATTAAATTGGATCCATCTTTGGGTTAGGTTTCATTAGAATTTATGCAGTGACAAAACAAACTATCGACAAAACCCTGATTAAAATGGGAAGAAGGCATACCGCAATTTAACACAAACCCACCTGGCTGCACTGGGGGTACGAGTGGTTCAGAGCCTTACCTGAGACAGTTTATGTAACTCCTGTGCCTCTCTCCATAGCCATTCTCTGGGCTTGGGCCAGTTTATGCCACTCTATATATCAGCCTGTAATATCATCGATTCCTAATTTAGGTTGGAGAGGACCTCTAGAGGTTATCTAGTGCAATCCTCTGCTCAGAGCAGGGATAGCTTGAGGGCTAGCTGGGCATCAGGCTGCCCAGGGTCTTGTCTGGTCACCTGAAAACAGAATAACACAGAATCACACCTCCAAGGATGGGCATTTCACAACCACAACCTGTTCCAATGTGTTTAACCAATTTGTGAACTTTTTTTCCTTACACCTCTGAAGACAGTCTCACTCTGTCTTCTCTGTGACAATGCATTAGGGGGTAGGAAACAACAATTAGATCCCACCTCAAAATAAACCCCATAACATTGTGGCATCCTATGGAGAGAGCAGCTTTCGGTGGTCATTTTAGTCTGGGGAAATAAGTTCTTTTTTAAACCAGACTGATTTGGGTATGGTGGTGAGGAAGAACTTTCTCTTCCCACAGGATCTTTGAAATGAGCCTGACCTGGAGACTCAGAGGCAGATGCTTGCATGGACAGCTCTGTGATTTGTGGAGCAGACAGAAAAGGGCCGGTGCTCAAGGGTCCACCAAACAGCTGGAGTTTATATATTCCACAATACTGAGGGAGACAGCCTGAGTAAACAGGACCCTTCCTATTTATTTATTTCAGTTTTCTGTGAGACAGCATTTTATGGTTTGTATCCGGAGCCAGTTTGATCAAAGGCCAGTTTGAACATGCAGCGAGTGAGCGAGGAGTTTTCAGATGAGGTGGAAACACAGCAGCAGGTCTGGGAGGGCTGTGTACAGCCGAAGAAAAGCACCTCAACTGCCCCAACCTCTCACCTGCTTCCATCAGTGGTCACTGTGTTAGTTTACATTGGAAGGACCATTAACTATTACCTGCCCAGGACTAGGACCTAGTCTGGGGAAAGCTTATGAGTGAATATTGCACCATCATACTGGTTGTGTTAGCCTCACAATAGTGCCTGTCAATAGTGTCTCATGGCCTTCGGCAAATTGTGTCCCAGAAGCAAAAAAATAATAATTAAATGGTCAAAAACAAACAGAAAAAGTCTTTAACGAATGTCTTCACAGAGAGCTGAGGGTTTGTCTTACCTGTATACATAGCCCGCTTTAAGCTCACTACTCAGGCTGGGTGTAGAATGAAAATATGCTCCAATATTCCAAGGCCTTTAGCTCTCATCACTTCACCCCTTTGTAGGAAAAAAAACGCATTTAATAGTTGAAATAAAACCAGGAAATAAGCACACAAAGAGCTGTGACGGCTAAAGCCAGAAGGGTAGTAATATCCCAGTTCAAAGAGATTTATCTGTTTCTTCCAGACAGTTTGCAAAATGGAGATCCACATCCTGCTGGTCCCAGGTGATGTATTTGGGCTTGTTCTTCTGCACTGATGACCAACACAGGTAACATCCCAATGTATTGCAGCGAGACTGTTTCATGAAGGCCATAGGTCGGACATTAGGAAAAATTACTTTACTGAAAGAGTGGTGAGGCCTTGGAACAGGCTGCCCAGGGAGGTGGTGGAGTCACCATCCCTGGAGCTGTTCAAAAAACTTGTAGATGTGGCGCTTCAAGACATGGTTTAGTGGTTGTGTTAATGTTTAGTGGATGGTTGGACTTGATGATCTTGAAGGTCGTTTCCAAACTTAATGATTCTATGATTCTATGTCCATATCTGTAGATATATTTTTAACAGCTCTTAATCTACTATCAGGTGTATTTCTGTTGTGCTACTTTTACCGTACTGCTGGTCTGCACAGGAAGGTTTCTGCCTGAGCACCTATTCCTGCATAGGAAGGGAGTTGAACTGTATTTGTACAAAGCATTTTTAATGTAATAAATATATTCACACGAAATGGTGTACAAACTCTGCACCAAAGGGCAGGACTTGGCATTTCCCTTTGCTGAACTTCATGAAGTGATTTTTTTTTTACCAAGAAAGGTTGGACCAGATCATCCTTGAGGTTCCTTCCAAACTAGTATTCTATGATTCTATGATAAGTCCCTGTTGACCTGTTTCTCCACCCTGTTGACGTTTCTCTTAATGACAACACACTCATCTGACCGATCAGCTACTCCTCCTGGTTTTGTATTGTCTTCAAACTTGCTGCGGGGGTGCAGGGGCAGGCCGGGAGAGCACTTCCTAGGTTTTGCTATGCTTAATGAATTCTGTACATAATTTTGCTGTGCCACTTCCACATACACAAAGAAACCAATCTGACCTCTCTGAAGTCTTATCTCTTGACATGGCAGTGATATTATAGGGGCCATCAGCAGGTTTTGAACTGTCAGTTCAACCTCCAAAGCCTTTCTCCGCTCCTCAGACACTGGGCACACATGTAGCCTTTAATAAGATGATCTCAGACAGGTGATAGATACCTTTGATAAGGCTTCTTGCTTCAGGTGATGCCTGCAGAAGTTTCTACCGTCTGCCTTTTCAGTGGTTCGCAGTGATAAGACAAGGGGCAACGGGCACAAACTAGAACACAGAAAGTTCCACCTAAACATGAGGAAAAACTTCTTTCCTGTGAGGGTGCCAGAGCTCTGGAACAGGCTGCTTGGAGTTTGTGGAATCTCCTTCTCTAGAGATTTTCAAAACTTGCCTGGACACAATCCTGTGCAACCTGCCCTGGGTGATCCTGCTTTGGCAGGAGGTTGGACTCAATGATCGCCAGTGCTCCCTTTCAACCCCCACCATTCTGTGCTCCTGTGCCGTGCTGAAGGCATCTGGAGTATTGTGTCCAGTTCTGGGCCCCTCAGTTCCAGAAGGACACAGAACTGCTTGAGAGAGTCCAGGGCAGAGACACTAAGATGATTAAGAGAGTAGAACATCTCCCTTATAGGGAAAGACTGAGGGAGCTGGGGCTCTGGAGCTTGGAGAAGAGGAGACTGAGGGGTGACCTCATTAATGTTTATAAATATGGAAAGGGCAAGTGTTGGGAGGATGGAGCCAGGCTCTTCTCCATGGCATCCAGTGATAGGACAAGTGGTAACAGGTGTAAACTAGAACACAGGAGTTTCCACTTGAATATGAGAAAAATCATCTTTGCAGTGAGGGTGCCAGAGCCTGGCCCAGGCTGCCCAGGGGGTTGTGGAGTCTCCTTCTCTGGAGATGTTTAAAACCCACCTGGACGAGTTCCCGTGTGACTTGATCTGGGTGATCCTGCTCTGGCGGGGAGATAGGACTAGATGATCTTTCGCGGTTCCTTCCAATCCCTAACATTCTGTGATTCTGTGAAAGCTAAATGCCTGCAAATCACAGCCTCTTTGCTTTCTAATCTTGATATTGCAAAAAAAACCCATACTTAGCTGAAGAAAGTGAGATGCTGCTTTGCCACAGTGTCCCTGGCTGTGTCCATGGCCGCTTGGGTAGCCTTCCAGCAGCAGGTGCAAAGTTCAAGGATTCGTCAGAGCAACATCTGAGTTTTGCAAGCAGCCGAGTTGGTCCTCGTCCCAGAGCGGAGGAGAATTGGCTCTGCCTTTTACAAAACAAGGGCTTGTCCGCTGGGTTGCCTCGTGCTTTGACATCTTGTCTCCATGGCAGTGATCAGCTGGCAAGACCGATAAAAGAGGCCCTATTCAGTGACTGGGTTAATCCCAGTCAGCCGGCCACGCTGGGTGCTGCGGCAGGCGGAGCAGCGGCTGCGGCAGGCAGCGAAGAGGCAAAATGGCTCTAGCTCTCCTCTTGGCAGCAATCCTGGCACTTCTTATTGTCAAGGCTGTTTTGTTTCAGCCCAGAAAGCCGAGCTCCCCTCCTTGCATCAAGAGCTGGATCCCTTGGTTTGGAGCTGCGTTCCAGTTCGGGAAAGCTCCTCTGGAGTTTATAGAGCAAGCTAGAAGCAAGGTAATGGCTGTGGCAGCGTGCCTGCTCGTGGGTGCAAGGGGAAAGGCGAGGAGAAACTTCTGTGTTAAGTTCCTTTCTTGTCACATTTTATAACGTCAGGAGCATTTAGCTGGTGAAGGATTGGCTTTGTACCAGTAGCACTCTAACCGATGCCGGCATGATCTCTGAGCTGTGATCATCCTGTCTGGACACAGCAACTCTGCTGTTTTGCTTTTACAGTCTGGCTGCGTGTTCATCTTGCTTTCCGATAAAGTGGAAAGCCCCGTGCCAGGCACTGGGACCGGGAGACTAATTATTTGCGTGCCTAAAGTTAAGTGAGATTTCTGAGTGCCGGCTGGTGTACCTCAGTATTCAAAGAAGACACGGGAAAGCTTGGCAGGCAACTTCTTCTGCACTAAAAGACTTAGCAAAGATGGGTGTGAAGGTTTACCCCCTGGACGTGCCTTTCTTTCTCTATGTTTGTTACAGGGAGCCTAACTATTTAGGTGCTTAATTTCAGGGCAGCTAATACTAGCTGACATAAACCCCACCTTCCTGTTTTCATTTGGTGATGATACCACCTGCTACGGATGCAGCACAGGCAGCCTCAAATGTTCAGTCCTGAAGGATTGCGCAGCCCACTACTTGCAAGAACTAGTTAAAAATGTACCCACTATAGCATCTTGAAATTTGAAAAAAAAAACCCACACCAAAAACCCAACAAAAAACCAAACCAACAATAAATTAAGAAATACTGGATGTTTTAAATTTGCTTTCTCATGTTGAGCTATTAGATTTCCTATTTGTAAGTACTTCTTTGCAGCCATGGTTGTTATAAGTCTGTGGCATTAGATGTTCAAGTATAATCAGCTGAAGTACGAGGTGTAAGAACATCAAGCGATGTCAATCTTGTGTTAAAGAACACTGAGTTCACCACAGAGTAATCTCATGGGTACAATCTGGAGCTCCTCAGCTTCTTTGATCTTAACAAGCTGGTTTAAACCTTACCTAACTGCATCTTGCCTGTATCTTTCATCTATGCATACCATGATCAGTTGTTTGTTTATTCATCTTAGGGCAGAAATACAGGGCTGGAAGTAAACTCATTCCAGTCCATTCTCCTATTATTTCAGAAGCTGTGTCGTATAATCCTTTAAATAAACTCATCAAACCTCACATTTAAAAAAAAAAAATACTAAAAAAATCATAGTATTTCACTGACTCTTCTGATACGAGGCTGTTAGAAAACCTCCTTGTTCCACTGAAAACCTATCCCGGTGGCTGCCAGGTGAAAGCAGCCTGCCAGACTGTCCTTTCTAGTGCAGTCCCTTTTGAAGATGGATGTTTCACCAGGACTTAAATTTGCTTTAGTTGCATTTTGGCCCAGAAAACTTTGAGCAAAATCTCTTAGATGAAATTTTGAAACCAGCCTAGCAGAAGAGTCCTTTTCAGGGGTTGATTGAGCTAAATTTGTACCTACTAAAGAATGCATTGAAGTACAAATGCAAACTTAGTGGCTCTGGGTCCATTACTTTTGATGTTTATTTGCCTGGAGACCCCCTTTAGGCCGCTGTTGGTGCTATGGCAGCTGCTGCTGCCACATCTGAACACACCAGAAACACCTGGAGTACTTTAGAAACACCAGGATTTGTTGGGACAGAAACCGGAACGAGAAACATTTTCAGTGAGAGAAAACTCAAAATAAGGCAAAGTAGAAAGAGAAGGGTTTCGTATGTATCTCCCCTTTACTGTGTGTTTGAAGAGAGGACCTTTCCTTTATTCTTTTCTTAGTCCAACTCAACATCCTAGTGACTGGTGACCTCTCCCCGTGGTGCCCCTGGGCCAAGCGGTCCTTTTCCATCGGTCACCCCCAGGCTGGCTGCCTGCCCGCAGTGTGATCATCCAGACATCTCCCTGTCCCTGGGGAGGGCTCCTCTCTTGCTCTCCCCTTCCTGTCCTCCCAGGCGTGTGTTCCTTCCCACCTCCCACACTGGCACCATGTGCTGAGGCCAGGCCAGACAAACCTTTTCCTTCCTGCTCCCTTTTAAAGGCGCGCTCCCTGTAGCGCAGCCCGGCCAAAGAAAACAGGTGCTGCTGCCAACGGGGTCATTAACCAAGGGCTTGCAAAATACATCTGCAATAATTCCAAGCTGCTTAATATTGCCAGAACAGGGTGAAGTGTTCTTAATATGAGCAAGCTGCCCTTGTATAAGTTAGCACAGAAACAGGCTCTAGGCAGTGTGAAAGCTCTTCAGCTCTGTAGGATCTTTGCCTTCAGAGGAGACTTTAGCAATGAGAAAATTCCTCCCATGGATTAATCCTTCAGTCTGCCAAAATGACACATTTGTTTTCTTTCTTATGAAGTTAGCTTTCTTATTATTGTCCCACTTGTGTGTATCGCTCACTGCTTTTCCTCTCAGGCCCTGGAGTAACACACCAGACTTCCACAGCTTCCAACCTGCACTTATCTCAAAGTTCACTGCTTCTGCTTTCCTCCTACAGAAAAATATGTGGGCCGGAAGAATTGTCTGGTTTTCCCACTTGTGTCATCAATGGGTCTAAGAAAAGAAAGATCCCCTGCTCTAATAAAATATTTAATCTCTCATCTAAGAAAAGATACCACCTCTTCCTCCTAAAGCTGCCTGGCTTGCGAGAGCAGTTTTGCAGGCAGTCTGAAACAGGCAAGGTGGGTAAACCCAGAGCCACCAGACAATATAAACCACATATTGAGCTGCTTAATGAGAGGCTCAAAGGATGTGGTTCCCAGCCTTGCCTTGCAAACATGATGAGAGTTAATAAGGAATTTCAAATGCTTCTTCTCAGTTTGCTAACAAGTAACGTTCAGTGACACCCGTGAGCTTGTTGTGCACTGTCGTGCAGACCTGTGGATCCATACATCACTCTCAACATGTAGGTTGCGTTTGGGACATGGTGCCATACTGCAGGACTCAGCTGGGTGCCTCTGAGTCTTGTTCTCTGTGTGTGGTTGCACGAGGGATGGCTCACTGTGTTACATGGCAAGGGATGTGCATCCTACACGAAATTTGGTGGAGGGGAAACCGTCTGGAGAAGAGGGCAAGGCTTCTGATTGAGCGTTTCTGAAGATAACTTCCACAGCTGAGCTGGCAATGGTCTGTACCCTTGGTCCCATGCACAGAAGACCAAAATGCTAAAGTCTCTGAGGTAGAGAGGGTCGTGGCATTGGACTGGTGTGTGTGTGCGTGTGTGCATGCCAAGGGAGAGAAAACCAGCCCAGTGCACCAAGCTCCCAACATGGGTGCTGATATAACCACAGCTGTCTCAGCCAAGAGTAGTTGCTCCCCGCTTGGCGGAGCCCCTGGGAAAAATGGCTGTTTCCCCAATTTCCTTCCTTGGGGATTTTGGAGAACATCCTTGTGAAGTTCTCATTGCTCTGGAGTGTTGCTTTCGTGTAAGCTCAGATCTGCCTCTTGCCATAGCACTGCTGTTCTCTGCAGTGTTTCCCCATCTTTGGGAGAGAAAGAGCTTTCGTAAGTGAGAGCAGCTTCATCAGCCCTAAATCCTAACAGGGTTTTCATTTTCCATTCTCTATCTCGGTATGTCATCAGATCTCCTTAAACACTGTTTCAGACAGGGCAGTAAACTCGGAGACAGCATTGGCAGGCAACGCCCATGCATCACTGGTACCCACCCACAACACCCACCACACTCATGCCTTTTCTAGCTCATTATATCCTGCTGAGAAGGGATGGGCAGAGACACACGTTAAACTGAAGATGTGTGCGCAGGATGGGTCCTTTCTCTGCTCCTTTCCTAGCAAGAGGAGACCTCTAAATTAATTGTTAGCACTTGTATAATAGCTCTTGGGGTCATTTCAGAATGTGATTCTTCTAGGCCGCCGCCTTCTGTGATGTTTCTAGGTCTCCTCAGAGTTTAGGCTCCCAAATGACTCCAGATTATACACAAACTTTTAATTCCTTCTTCTAAGAAATTAATTAGGAATATGTTTAAGGCCACACATCCTTATGTCTTCCTGAAAGCTGTATTTGGCTCTTCTTCAGTGCATCCTATTTGTCCACTACTAATCCTGGTCTTTGATAATAGTTTTAAAATTTGCTGAATACAGGAATGACTCTTTAAGGCTTCCCAGGTTCTCCTTCAGGAGCCCTTTAGAAAGGCAGCACCCACATTTGCCTGTCCGTCCTCCTGTGGCTGAGGGTGATATAATAGGTCACAGTGGGTAGTTCTGCAACTTCATGTTTTAATCCTTCTGTATTGTTGAGTTGAAATATTTATCACTGATTCAACTAGCACTTGTTTAAGTCTATTCTACTTAATACTTCTTTGGAAGCAAGGTCTCAGTGCATCACTCAAAAGGCTCCAGGGTGGGACTTATCTTAAACTGATGTAATTGCTCACTCAGATTTGTTTCCCTACCTGGTTTCTTTACACCTTGAGCATTTATCAGGCTCAGCAACACCTGGGGAGATTTCCTGCATCTGGAAGATTTGGAAAAGTCTTTATTATTGGGGATGGGGATTGCCATTAGTAGTTTGATCCTCAAACCTTTTATTCGTATTTTAATTTTACATTAAATTTATCAGATACCATATTTATTTCAGGCACATATTTATCATATGTGCCTGTCTGGACACAAAATTCTGCTTTCTGAAAGATGAGTCTTTGAATGCCCACCATCACTGTGACATTCAATGAAACATTTATGGAGCTTTGGTATTTTTCAATGTATTTTAATATTGGCTTAATTTCAATTGTTCTAAATAGATTGCAGGAAGAAGGATGAGATTTAAAACCAGATTGTTTGTGTAGATGTTTACAGGTAAACAAGATGCCCAAGCTTTACTGATGGTCAGTGGATGTGTAGTCGGTCCTACTATCAGTGGAGTCTGAGGGCAGTTCAGCTCACCTTTAAAACCAGAATTGGGCAGTGACTACTCAGGTAATTTGTTTTTTATGCTCCCCTGACTACACAGACTCAATCTCTATTGTCTATAATAGGACCGTAGGCATCTTGCTCACATGTAATCATCTAAAATAAAACGTTGCTATCTTTGAGTCCAACCTTAGTTGAATAGTTGTTATTGCAACTAAGTTGCTGTTAGTTCAAATTTTATTTTATTTTCTTCAATTAGTTTAAGTACATTTTAATGTTCATTTAAAATTTTTAAAAAATTAATTTAAAGAAACCACAGTACAAATCTGCTCATTTTCACCCAACCTGTTGAGGAGGACATGCTCTTACTCTTAAAAAAAACCCCCAACATTAGCAATCTAGCTATTAAAACAGTATTTTATTTATTGCCACCCAGGGAGTTCAAACAGGCATTCTTTCTTGAATAATTTACAACTGAATGACATAATCAAATGTCGATTGATGTCCAGAGGAATCTTTTCCTTGACTTCAAAGCGCTTTTCATGCAGCAGACTTTACAATTCAGACGCAGACAACAGAAGAAATGGTTCAAGTCAGTGGCAAAAGCCAGATGAGCCACGGAGTGGATTCAAGGTGATAGATCAACAGGGAATGGCCTCAAGCTGCGCCAGGGGAGGTTTAGACTGGACATTAGGAAAAAAAAAAAAAATCATAGAAAGGGTTGTCAGGCATTGGTACAGGCTGCCCAGGGAGGTGGTGGAGTCACCATCCCTGGATGTGTTTAAAAGCCTTATAGATGTGATGGCTGGGACATGGCTTAGTGGTGGACTTGGTAGTGCTGGGTTAATGGTTGGACTTGATCCTGAAGGCCTTTTCCAACCTAAATGATTCTATGATTCTAAGGCTTTTCAGTACTGCAGACAGATCAACAGGTAACTCACTCTCACCCTTCTCCAAGGTAACCTGGAGAAGAAAATAAAGTTCCTTGATAATGCCTAGAGACTTTATGAGTCCCTAAACCTTTCTGTATGTGCAATGAGCTTGCCAAGAGAGAGTGCTGTGCATAGAAATGTGAATGCTGGGCTTTTGATTTCCAAGGCTTTTGCCTGTGAGCAGAAATTGCCTTGACTAAGAAAAAGGTGCTAAAGATCCTTCATTGCCTCATTTTAATGTTTTTTATGCCTAAATCTGACAGCCGGTAGGTATCACTCATTGGTTTGCTAGTTTAGAGTATCTGCAAATATCACTGATCTTTTTCATCAAGTAAGAGTTCAGAAGTGAATACTTGTTGCTGAAAGTTTTGAGAGGGCTCTAGGATATTAGACTAAGGGAAAATGAAAGAATGATTTATGGCATCCAAACCCTTCCCTGAATAGAAGTCTCAACAAATTCCATCTGTTCTCCTCAAAGCTTGTTGGGTATTTTGATATTAATCTTTAAAGAGCTGTATAAGAAAGAAATCATTGGTATTAGCAGAACCTTTACAAAAGAGGAAAGGGAAAGGAAAGGGAAAAGAAAGAAAAGGAAAAAGATTTAAAAGGTGCAGGAGTGGGGAGTTTTTGTTAAAAAATATAGATTGAAGTAGAGAGGATTATGGATTTCTACAATGTGGGTACTTTGCTATGGCAGTCAAAAGATTCAGTAATAATCCATCACTTGGGTTCTTTAAATCCAGGTAGGCTGTGTTGTTCGAACTGTAATGTCATTTAAATATTAAATGGTAATCCCAGACAAGGAATCTATTCTACTCTGCAGGAGGTCAGGCAGCCTCCATGATGTTCCCTGTGATGTAAGTCTACAAACTTTGGTCTGGTTTGTGTTCATCTTTGTGCACTTCTGAGCTGAGGCGTACAAAGAACAGGAAGGGCCAGTCCTCCCTCCTGACCTCTCAGCAGCACTGAATTCCTCTTGGGGCTTCTGTCAAACGTGTTAACCACACAATAATATAAAATCTTTGCTTGTTCCAGCATGGGCCTGTGTTCACAATATTCGCACTGGGAAAGCGGTTTACCTTTGTGACCGAGGAAGAAGGAACTGAAGCATTTTTTAAATCCAAAGACTTAAATTTTGAACAGGCAGTACAACAAGCTGTCGAGAATGCAGGTAAGTGAGACCTAGCTCTTCTTTAATGGAAATCAAACCTAGTTGCCCAAGAGCATTAAAGGCCAATCCAAAGCCTGAGGGCTTTAAACACTCATCTTAACCCATGATGGTGCTACAAAATTAAGGTTAAATAGAATTCCTGCATGTGGATCCAGCACTGTAAGCCTGCAACATGATTTGGATTCAGTCTCAAAGGATCACAGGTTTCTGAACCAGGGCCTTTTACTACTTTTCTCATTAAGCAACCTCAGTTTGGGATCAGGTCCTGTGGCCGGACACTCCACCTACGTGTACCAGGTTTGGAGCAATAGGCTGTTGTCCTATCACTTAATTTGAAGATCAGCTTGCAGCAATGATTAGTTGTTACCCTGCGGTGGAGTCAGTAGAAAGGAATGAGGTATCTATCTCATCCACATTGGCACTCTCCATCTGCTCCTGTGCTTGTATCCACGTGAAATCGCACAGGCAGGAATTCTTTGAGTAGTTTGGCAATTTTGGATTGTGAAATGAGAGAGAAGCAAATGGGCAGAAAGATTAATTCACAGAATCCCTGTGGCTGGACACTGCTGGAAATTGCTTAGTCCAAGTGCCTGCTCAGAGCAAAGTCAGCGACACAGCAGGTTGCTAAAGGCTGTGTGCAGTTGGTTTTGAGTATCTCCAAGAATGGAAACTCCAAAACCTCTCTGAGCAACCTGTTCCTGTGACTGACCATCCTCACAATAAAAACTCTCCTATGTCTCAGTGGAATCTCTTCTGTTCGCATTTGTGCCCATTGCCTCCTGCCCTCAGAAGAGCCTGATCCCATCTTCTTTACTCCCACCACCAGATATTTATCCACATTGATAAAATCCCCCTGAGCTGTCTCTTCTCCAGTCTGAACAGTCCCAGATCTCTAAGGCTCCCCTGGTATGACTGAGAGGATGTACCACTGTACCATGGAGACACAAACTGCTTTTGCTTGGATTAATTAATTTTTCATCTCAGTTTTCTGAAGCACATGGACATCTCTGTACATCCTCACTGATGCTGGAGGGAAATCTCTGGGTTGTTGATTCTGGCACTGAAGCCTCACAGGGCAGGAAGATGTTACACATACAGTAGTAGCAGAGGGCTCACCAAAATCTTTCCATGGTTGGTAAGAAGCTTTCTGGGAATTTCGCTCTAGGAAAATGAGGACTAAGGAATTTAAATTAGAGTCACAAGTTATGTATAAAAATTTTCACTCTATCTTTCAGAGAAGATTTATTTCCCACGTTTCTGTTTCTTTCTGTATTTAGTTTCTGTCCCTGCAGAAGCATTTTATCAGAACCACGGTAACCTCTACAGCATGATGAAGGGAAAAATGGGTCCTTCTAATCTGCACATGTTCACGGGCACTTTGTGTCAGGAACTACATGAGCACATGGCAGACCTGGGCACATGGGGCACAGGCGATCTCAATGAGCTGGTAAGGTAAGGGATTTCCGCTGCAGATCTCTAACACATAGGTATCCTCTATGGGAGCAGAGGTGTTACTGTAAAGCATGTGGAGCTCAGGCTCTCAAGCCTTTGAAAAGCTGTGTTAGGGTACTCATCAATGCTTCAGTCTCATGTGGCTCATGGAGTGGACAGGGTTTCATCTAAAATCCATAAAAGACATCCACAGTAAATCTAGGGGCAGGGGTGTGTGTGTGTTATTTGTTCTTACGGCTTTGCTAAACAAGGCAGGGTAAAAGCATTGGAATGGAATGCAACGCCCTGAGTAGTTGTTTAGCTACCTCAGATTTAAATCCATAGAGCCAGCAGATGGCTCCATCCTCCTTGTGATCTGTCGAAAAGCAAGAAAGTGAAAGAGCCGGTGTCTGAAATACATGTTTGGCAGTGGCTCGAACCCAGCAAAGTCTGCGAAAGGGGTTCTCAGAGCCCAAGAGGACAGCTGAAGTGGCCTGGGAAAAAAGCTCAGAGTTTCATGTCATAAAATCGTAGAATCATAGAATCACAAAGTGGTTTGGGTTGGAAGGGACCTTAAAGATCGTGTAGGTCCAACTCCCCTGCCATGGGCAGGGACACCTCCCACTGGACAAGGTTGCTCAAGGCCCCGTCCAATCTGCCCTTGAACACTTCCAGGGATGGGGCATCCACAGCTTCTCTGGGAAACCTGTGCCAGTGTCTCACCATCCTCACTGTGAAGAATTTCTTCTGAATATCTAGTCTAAATCTCCCCTCTTTCAGCTTAAAGCCATTTTCCTTCATCCTATCACTACAAACTCTTGTAAAAAGTTCCTTCCCAGGTTTCTTGTAGGCCCCTTTCAGGTACTAAGGTTTCCCCTGAGCCTTCTCCTCTCCGGGCTAAACAGCCCCAACTCTCACAGCCTGTCCCCATAGGGGAGGTGCTTCACATCCACGTCTTCGTGGCCCTTCTCTGGACCCACTCACACAGTTTGATGTTCTTCTTGTATTGGGAGTTTACAGGATAACAGAGGAGTGAGAATAAAAGGAAAGAAGGAGTGAGATAAAAAGGAAAAAATGAAAGCTGCAGCCAGAGGAAGGATCTTGCAGGGCATCTGGCTGCAGAAGGGGTTGTGCAATGCCTGGAAGGTCCACTTGGGCTAGCCTGAAATAAGAGGGGTGGTTAATGGGGAGAAGGGGACCTCATCACCCACGGCCTTTCTGCCGCTGCTCAAGTGACCATATGCTAACAGAAGAAGTTCAGCCACATGCAGAGGACTAGCCTGAGGCCCGTGTATCTCCCAGGCTCTGCCTGAAATCGGCAATAAGGATGTGAGTGAGGTATGAGCTGTGTGCCAGCCCTTCCATACCGGCCTGATGCTTCAGTCCTGCACTTCTAGTGTTGTCAATTCCTGACCTAAAACTGCAGCAACACCTTTCCTGCGGCCTGTGAGTCATGGAGATCTCGTCCTTGCAGGCATGTCATGTATCCAGCAGTGGTCAACACTTTGTTTGGGAAAGGCATCTGCCCGACAAGTCAGAGTGAAATCAAGGAGTTTGAAGAGCATTTTCAGAAGTACGATGAGGACTTTGAATATGCTTCCCAGATGCCCGAGTGCTTCCTGAGGTAACAGTGTGGAGGTGATGCACATGATGTACCCACTACTGGCATTTTGCTTACTGGGATATCAACTGCAAGAGGCATTTCCTCTGAAGAATGATGTGCTTGTCTGTCAGTGGTGCACCCTCAGGTTAGGCAGGCTTTCAGCTGGGTGCTTCAAGAAAGTTCTGACCTTATCTCATGCATTTTCCTGGCATGAAGCAGAAACAACCTTGCTTAGGTGGGCAAGGTCCAGCTTGGGCCCATCAGGAAGCAGCAGAATTGGGCAAATTGCAAAGGTTTGAGCCTAAACGTGAGCCCCATCCTGAGGAGGTCGCCAACGAGGCATCTCACTGATCCTCCCTTAGCTATTTTCCCAGCAGACTGATCCCAGGTTACATGGCTGCACTGTCGCAGAGTTAACCTTGTGTAGAGGCAGCCAAACCCTGAGGAAGAGAGGAAAGAGCTTGCAGATCCTGACAGTGCTCTCAGGCCATGACAACACCTTGAACGCCTCAGAATAGCCTTCAGAGAGAATTGAGCGTGCTCTAAAAATGATTATGTTCTTGATTTTCTTAGGGAGAATCATTCTTGAAAAGGTTGGCCTAAGCAATCCATCCAAAGCCACAATGAAAACCCACAGTGAAACAGGAAAATCTAGGAGTCTTGCAGTCACAGGTCCTGGCTACAAAGCAAGGTCTGGCCAAGGTGAAGGTCTCAGATGTGCTGTTCCTCATGTCAGTGAACAGTATTGTCAGTCAGACTGACACTTGACTATTCATCAACTGACTGCTGCCCAAGGGCTTTTGGAAAGAAACCAAAGAGTCCTTCTCATGGAAAAGGAAATGTTGGTTTGTGCTGCCTCTGTTAAAGTGCTTCTTGTTTGTTGCTTTTCTTTACAGGAACTGGTCTAAATCAAAAAAATGGCTTCTAAAATTATTTGAGAAAGTAGTTTCGGATGCTGAAAGGACCAACCCTTCCGAGACCACATCCAAGGTAAACATCCGAGATGACTTCGTTGTGTATTCTGACTGAAGGAATGGAGGACAGGAGTTGTTTCAGTACTGGAAGAAATAAGCCAAATATGTCAGCTTTGATAGCTGTACCTTAATTGGCCAGTATTGCCGACACCTGCATTAGTACAGACCCATAATTTTAAGTCATGCTCCTCAATTTAGTTTATTTTCTACACTTTTGAGAACTGACGTGTTCCTCTGAGGAATTTTCAGCAAAGGATTCAGAGCTATGACCCATCACCAGCCTCCAGTATCGCAGCTGGGGTGAGCATTTGAAAGAGGTGAGAGAAGGACCTCTTCAGTTGTTTCGCTGAGGACACCGTGCTGCAAAATTTCAAAACCTTATGTGGACTATTTTTAAACCCTGGTGTAGAGTGAGTAGATCACCCAGCACCCAGACTAGTAGAAAATAGCAGATTACTGGATTGGAAGCCAAGTACCCTAAATATTGATTGTGTCAAAGTTGTGATAAGTTGTCCCCCTGGTTATTCTCCTCAGCTATGTGAGGAATTCTGTCTGTACAGCTGACAAATGCAAGGGCAGTCTGGCCTGGGAATTTTGATCTACCAAATTATTATAGAACAGATCATTAAACAAACCAGGTTTTATTTAGACTATAAAAATTCTACATACCACAATTGCTTTTATAAAATAAACCAGAACAATGGAAAGACAGAGAGGGATGGAGAGGGGATGGTGGGAGGTAAGAAGGTGCAGGAAGTAAGAGGCATGAACTCTGTGTTTTAGATTGGGTGGGAATTTTGACAAAAGAGTGGTCCTTTTTTTTTTTTTCACTCAAGGCCAGTCTTTTCCCCTCTTAAAAGTAGGCAGGAAGCTTTGGCTTGAATGCTTGGTTGCCCTGTATTTAAGGAAATACTATAAACAAAAGCTGATCCTAGAACATTAGACAGATGCCATAGTTTCAAAGAATATCAAGTTATTAGTCACTGGTTAGGTCAGCAGCAAAGCACCTGGAACTCAGGAGTTTGCTGGTATATCAGACCATCTCTTCGTAACAAGCATCTTTTTGGCAGGAACAGAGAGAACTTTTTCTTCATTTCCATTCATTCAACTTGTCCAGTCCCATTTAAAGGTTCTTTAAATCACAAAATCATAGAAACATCTAGGTTGGAAAAGCCTTTCAAGATCATCAAGTCCAACCATTTACCGTACTCTACCAAGTCCACCACTCGGCCGTGTCCCCAAGCACTGCATCTATACGGCTTTTAAACATATCCAGGGATGGTGACTCAACCACCTCCCTGGGCAGCCTGTTCCAATAAGTAGAGTAGTAGAGCAGGAATTGAAGAAGAATAGAGATTTCTCTTTCATTTCTTCCACATACAAGCAACCATAGGGAATGAGGGAACCGAATCCCCTAAAAACTTTAAGAAAATGGAGAGCAGTGCAAGTTTCCAGCAGGGAACATTCCAGCCCTCTGCCTATGAGTGAGTCTCACTTTCTCTCACCGGCTATCACCTCTACTTTGTGACTGCAAAGATAAGAAACTAACGTTACTTCTCTTTGATAAACTAGTCTTACACTATATCCTTCAGTTCTAGTAAGCCCTAGCTTGAGCTAGATTTTAATATATTTTTAAAATACACATTATTATCTTTTATTTATAACAGACACTACTGCAACATCTTCTGGATAACTTGCAAGGAAAACATCTGGCTCCCAATTATGGTCTCCTAATGCTCTGGGCTTCCCAAGCAAATGCTGTCCCTGTAAGTACATCAGCTAGAGCAACACCTTCCCTCTCTTGTGTTCCGAAACCTGTATTTGGGAAGCCAAGTCTTTCGCCCAGAGGTCACAGACGCCGCATGTATTCCAAAGAAGGGATTATCACGCCCCCGGGCAGCACTACAAATATACCCAGGCTGCAATGTCACAGAAGCAACGACAAGAAAACTCTTTGTGTAGTTTTCCTAAATTGTGATGTCCCCTATCATAACATTTTGGGTACATATGTCTCATAGCTGTTGCCATCATGGTCTTAAGCTGTGAAGAGCATTTAACTGCATTTGTAAGCACTGTGGCTGTATTATAGTAGAGAATAGCCTGGTGTTACTAATTGTAATGAATATCAAGAGCATAAAATGAGGAGTAACTTCATCTGCGTGCAAACCCTTGAGAGAATTTGGCTCTTTCACATTGAGGGATCTGCTGTACAAACCCCAGTGCTGCTTCACGGGAAGTAAAGCAGTAGTTTGATTCGACTGCTGCTTCAGTTTTGTCTCTGTTAGAAACGGATTTGACGGATTAATGGTACAGAGATAAGTATGCTAACAAACCCAATATATCTAACACAGCTTAGGCTGACCAAAGACATTTATAGGACTTTCTCAGATGAAAAATCCATCGCAGCAAAAACATCTCTTATTTACCATGACGACTAAGCTCTTTCCAGCACAGTTATGACCATTACAGATGCGATCTAGAAAAAAAAAAAAGATAGCGAGTTATTTTTACATGTACTCCTAATGGATATATCTATGGGTTTTGCAGATTGTACATTACTACCATTTACAAAAAGGAATTTCATCCATTTCAGTGAGGTTTCTGCGGATTCACATGTTGGTAGAAGTGCGAGGCATAGCCTGCTGTCTGTTATCAGGATAACAGACATTCCTTCCACAACACTATCAGGACTCACTTCTGTAATATTCAGCTGTAAATAGACATACACGTATTTCGTTGTTTCTCAGAATAGTCACAACCACTGTTCTGGTGACTGGAATGATGAAAAAAAAAAAAAGGCCTTTCACCTTCCAAGGGGATTTTTTACAAGCGTGTTAAACCCTTTTATCTGAAAGAATTCAGTTACCCCTCCTCAGCCCATGGAATGAAACCACAGGATCCAAGAGCTGTACAAGAAAACTAAGCTCCCAGATTTGTTTTACAGAAGGAGGGCTGCATCCGTGTGGGGCTATTTGGGAAATAACAGGACAAGTTCTCATCCCTCACCAGCACAGATGGCCCACGACCAGATCTGTGTGTGCAGGCTGCATCTCCCACTAGCTCAGCAAGAGTCGAGAGACTCCTGGCAGTACTGCGAGTCCTTCTGGTTTCATCCTACTTAAGAGGATTTTCTCCTTTCCTAAATTTCTTGGTTTTCAACTTCATTGCATAATCAGTCAGCAAATTATTTCTAAAGGCTATATATTACTTCTTGCTTTGCTGTTATCTAAACTTTTCCTGCCCATTTTTTTCACAGAGACTCAATGTGACAACGCCCTGCAAATTATTTAACCTCATTTCTGCTAATATGAGTAGGAATTCATTTTTTAATTTTATTCCATTCATGCAGCTAAATCTAATCATACACAACAATTTAGTAACTCTGTTTAACACCTAGTTATTTGAAAATAAAGTGAGGATTCAGTGTTTCAAAGCTCAAAGCCAAAGCTGTATGTTGTTTGCAGAAGAGAAGTACACAGCAGATGACTAGACATAATCTCCCAGGATCTGAGCCCTTAGATGTGGATTTGCCTGGGAAGCACAGCTCCCTGTGCATCCCAACTACAACAGGCACAGAGAAAAAAAGGTGTAAATGTTTTCACCTGCCTCTGTGATTTGCTACAAAGGTACTGGAATTCTGTTCCGTATTCCTGAGTTAAAGGACTTTCATCTCTCTTCAGGTTGCATTTTGGACCCTTGTGTTCATACTCTCTTGTCCTTCCATTTACAAGAAAATCATGGAAGACCTGGCTACCGTTTTTGGCAAAGCAGGTAATAAATCAAATGGTGTCCTGGAACCTAGAAATGATTTATTTTGTGTTGGCTGAGCGCACAGCACACTTGGTCAACGGCTGGGAATAATGAATGTTGCTGCTAAGAGCACTGCTGATAACACAGAGTCCAGCTCTGAGTTCTTTATACTCAAGCTTTATTTTTAAACAAAGAAGCCTATGCTCAAGACTTATTTTTAAGCAAAGCCACTTTTGACGTTTGCAAAAGAAGGCAGAAGAAGAACCATATGCATTTGTCTTTTCATTCCACGCCTATCATTTGTATTAACCAGTCTTGTCCTTTTTTTCATGCATCTATTGTAGGGACAGATGAGGTCTTTCAATTCAGCTGCTTTTCACAGTGTGATGTTCACCAGTTACAGCTATTCTGTGGGAAAAACAGGCCAGGAACTGGCCTCACCTGAGGCCAGTTTGTCCAGCATGATTCACTCCCACAGGGCTAATCTCTTTCCCTCAAAAACCAGTCACCTACTGGGAGCAGTCATCCACGTATGCAGTCTCCTGAATAATGCTTAGACTTTCATGGAAGACTTTTAGTTGACATGGGTCAAAACCACATCATGAAACGTGTCAATAATGAACTCATAAGGGTAATCACAAACCAGTGCTTAAGCCTTTCTCCTGGCCCTGTTTTATTTGCTACCATTAACACAGCCCAAGAGCTCAGCCATGGCTTCTTGCTTACGGTCCCTGAGATCGCCGTGCAGTGTCCTACCAAAGTACTGAAAAAGTCCAGGGACTCTTAACTTCCGAGTTGACCTATGTCTGGCCTCTTCTGGCCGATGTCGTATCTACACCTCCCTTAGAGTTATCAAATTATCTTCAGTGCCTCTTCCTAAGTTGTACTGAATTTGGTCGATTCATTTACTTTGAAATATAAAGAAAATTTCTGGGTGTCTTGAGGTATTTTGCCAGGTGATCTACAGCAAGACGTATCAGCATGTATCAAAACAAGTATGAAATCTAATTTTGACAGAGAATCTTCCTTCTGATGCCGCAACAGGTAAAGAGAAAATAGAAGTGTCTGAAGAGGACCTTAAGAAGCTCCCTTTTATTAAGTGGTGCACTTTGGAAGCCATACGGCTCAGGTCTCCAGGTGCAATCACCAAGAAAGTAGTAAACCCAATAAAAATTCAGGTGAGTTTTGTTGGTGTTTGTTTTTCCTCAAAAGGGTGCTGTATGATTTATCTGCAAAGGGACCTCCCAAGAGAGCTGGATAAAATTAAAATAGTAGGGATATTCCACAATCTCACATATATTTTCTGTTTAGGTTTAACAGATTTATTCATCAGCAATTTAATTATCTTTAACTCAAGAGTGGTTTTGCTTCTCTTGCTCACAATCTTACCGTCAATTTTGAATTTCTTTTAGATTTAATTGAATTGAGCTGGAGATGCTGTTCTGATGATATATAAAATAGCAATCAGATACAACAAATACAGTAGAAGGGACAACAAATTAGTAACTGATAAAACTCCTTCTCTGTTTGCCCTCCTCACTGCCATTCAGAAGGGAAGTGCCAGCATTCAGGAGTCTAACAAATAAATGTTTCAGAGTAAAACATTCTCTTAAAGAGTCAGCACTGATGTCTGCTAAAAAAATTACTGAGGTCTCATAAAAGTCTGCTGTCACATAAGCCTTTCTATGAACTTCTTTGCATTTTGAAGGAAACACTTAACAAAACCTGCAGCAAAAAAATATTCACATGCTACATCAAGAAGCGGGAAAGACAGAAATGATGTTTCCATTATTTCTGTACCTGAAAAAAATCAATTAGAACAAAAATTTCTTTGCATGTTCTCCACTGTTTAGGTCTTATTTATGGAAAAAAGGGCAACAGCAAGAAGAAGCTTCAAACGTGTAATATGCCCACCATGGTTTCACCACCCTACCAGACTTGCCTTCTGTTAGGACCTTCTGCTGATGGGAGAGCAGTACTAAGGAGGGACTGTTCTGTGAGTTGAACCCACAATTTTCTCTTTTCTTACTTAGAGTTTTCTCTCCTTTTCAGAATTTCACCGTCCCTGCAGGTGACATGCTGATGTTGTCGCCGTACTGGTTACACAGGAATCCAAAATATTTTCCTGACCCAGAAATGTTCAAACCTGTAAGTTGTCACTCTTAACGTCAGTATTTTGTTGTCTTTTCTCCTCTTCCCTTATTTCACAACAAAAACAGATGGACAAAATGGCTTAAACTTGAGTATTCCCCGTTGTCTGGAGGATGGCCTTGAATACAGAGAAGATGTGCACAAAAAGGAGGATCTTGTAGGATAAGCAGGACTTTAAAGTTCAGTTACGTGTTCCAGATAATATGGTACTACTTTATATCACTTTGATCTTGATTCAATGCCCACCATGGAAAGACTCCACTGATTTCACTGTTGAAGCCAACTCCAAGTACTCTCCTCTCCCTGTGACCTGTCTGTGTAGCTCATCTCCACATAGTTACCCAGGTTCATTGTTTTTTCCAGTCAGATGATTTCTGGTAGGTATTAGCTCTGCTAATTCAGTAGCTCATCTAGAATTTCTTGATTATTATTCCACTCCAGGTGGCCGTGTGGGCAGGCATGTAACTGCTCTTTTTAGCACCATCCTCTATAGAACAGTTTGTCTTTTTTTATAGAAATACACCAAGGAGTAATTTAAACAGCAAACTCTTCTAGCAAACTCTTCACCAGTTTGAAATCCCTCTTAACAACTCCTGCCTGTTTGAAGCCCAAAGCAGAAACCTCGATGCAGCAGCTTATTTCTGTAGTAACTTTATTCCTAAAAAGCAAGGTAGCTTATTTTTTAGAAACTCACCCTTTTTCCATGAGGAATAAAGAGGTGAGTACCCCGCGGACACTGCCATCACAAATGTCCCATCACCGCTGAGATTTTTTTTTTTTCTTGCTTTTATCTGGATTTCGATGATAAGTTTCCTTTTCAGAAAGCTCTAACCAGCCCTAGCTGAAAAACAAATAAACAACAAACCAAAATAAACAAATACGAGATTATGCTCTCTCTAAGCTTCATCAGAGGAGTGAGCCACCATAAACTTTACAGGGTGATACTGGAAAGCTTTGGTAGAGTTGCCCTCAATTTCTGGAGGCTGCTGCAGCCTGTTTGTTATCTCCTACACTGGCTTGCACCTGAGAATGCTCGTGTCCCTCGCATTTGTCTGTGCACAGTGTCGTAGAAACAGTTTGTGTGCAAGATGTTCATGAACCATTTCTGTGCTGTGATATTATTTTGTGGCTAAGGGAAGGTACCAATCGAACATTTGCTTTGAATGGGCCTATATTTAGAAGGAGGAGGTTGCATTTTTATAGGCATTTTATAGAATCATCGAATGGTTTGGGTTGAAAGGGACCTTAAAGATCATCTAGGTCCAACCCCTCCGCCATGGGCAGGGACACCTCCTGCTAGACCAGGTTGATCAAGCCTCATCCAACCTGGCCTTGAACACTTCCAGGGAGGGGGCATCCACAGCTCCCCTGGGCAACCTGTGCCAGTGCCTCACCACCTTTACTGTAAAGAATTTCTTCCTAATATCTAGTCTAAATCTCCCCTCTTCCAGCTTAAAGCCGTTTCCCCTCATCCGATCACTACAAGCTGTTGTTAAAAGCCCTTCCCCAGCTTTCTTGTAGGTCCCCTTTCAGATACTGGAAGGTGCTATAAGGTTTCCCTGGAACCTTCTCTTGTTCAGGCTGAACAGCCCCAAGACTTGCAGCTTGACCTCACAGGAGAGGTGCTCCATCCCTCTGATCATCTTTGTGGCCCTCCTCTGGACCTGCTCCAACAGGTCCATGTTCTTGAGTCGGGGACCCGAGAACTGGACTCAGTGCTCCAGGTGGGGTCTCACGAGAGCAGAGTAGAGGGCGATTATCACCTCCCTCGACCTGGTGGCCACACTAGGTATTTCAATAGCTCAAGGACAGGATTTAGAAAAATGGGGAGGTATGGGAAGGAAGCTTTAGGGGTGATTTTGAAAACTCCTCCAGCACTTTGAGGCACCTAAGTATATTTCAGGTGGGACCTTCATTTCTTTCCCTGAGTCATTTTTGGATCCAGACTCTAACGCTAACAGGTTGAATGCAAAAAAAATAAAATAAATGGCATTAGTGCAACTTTGTATTGAGGATTAGCTGTCCAAGGTCATTTTTAGCCTGGAGAAATAAAGTTAAGCTTTATTTATATAAGGCTGATTTGGAAAAAAATGTTTCTTCCCACAGGATCGTTGGAAAGAGGCAAATTTAGAGAAGAATGCTTTCTTGGACAGCTTTGTGGCATTTGGAGGAGGGAAGCATCAGTGTCCAGGAAGGTCAGTGAAACAGCTGGGGTTTATTTATTCCCAAACCCTGCACAGAACAACTCTCTTGAACTGCACTCCTCTTACACTTGGAGATAAAGCGTTTTCATTGCTTTGCTCTTTGTCAGTCCCCTAATATCCAGTATTATCTGGACCTTGTTTAAACTGATTCGAAAGTGGTTTCATTCCTGGGAAAGACAGGTTAAGTCAAGATGTAAAAGCAGAATCCGAGACTAGTGTATCAAAGGGATATCCCCCAGGGAGGAAAGTCAGCCTAACTCTGCTGCCATTGAGGCATCTGCTCATCAAGGGAGAGTCGTTCCACTTACTAACACGTCTGTTTACAGACACGGGCATTTAGGTTACCATAAACCAGTTCTAATCTAACCTAAAGAGCATTTCTCTGGTTTAAGACTCTCTTTCCATCCTCTATGAAGCCACCGACATCTTTGCTAATCTTCAAATGTCTTAACTGGCACCTCTCTGTTTCAATCTTGTCTTTGCATTAAGGCCCATGTGATTGTATGAAGGCTTAAATTGCAGCTCCTGTCTCTCTTCCCTCCTCCAGCAATGCCAGCCTCAATGCTTCCTGCATTCCTTCTGCTGTTTTCTCTGCTGTCCCTCTTCCTGGAACAAGTCCCAGGGAGCCAGCTGCTCCTCGTTTCTGTGTTCAAACATCTCTATGCTCAATTCTCTGCCTTCAAAGCCTGGTCTCCTCTAAGGAGCAAGTAACCAAGAATCTTTAAAACTAGTCAGTTTAACTCAAGAGTCCCATGTGGAGCAAGGAGTCTGGAGGGTATGGCAGGGGCTCTGCATTCTTGAATCTGCACCCCTATAGCAGGCTGGGCATGAGTGTGAGGGAAACTTTGTGGAGGCATTAAAGACAAACTAAACAGATAAAACCACATTCAGCATTTAGGTGTGCCAGAGGCAAGTGCTCACTCACTCCCTGCTGTACCTCTATGGCTTGTGCCATTTTCCTGAGCTAAATATGAGCACAGCCTCATTCCTAGCAAGGGCGACAGCAGAATTCACAAGAGGCATCCGCAAGTATAGGACAAGCTGCAAAACAATGTTTCTGAAAACTGCTTGTTTATCTCCATGGACCTATTCCTTTGTTCAGGCTGTTCTCTGGACTCTGATCGTATCTTTAAAATAAGTTTGTGGTTAGAAAGAGAATGATAACATTTCTACATAGACAACGGATGGAGAATCTTTTTCTTGCTGACAGGCAAAAAGTCTTTTCAAAGCCCTTGGCAGTCCCGCATAGTAACACACACCTTCATGCTTTTTAAGCAATAATTCTAAAAGAATACTGTGGTGGTCTTGGAAGAAAGGAAATTAAATCAAGGGATGTATCTGGATCCCAGGTTGCAGATTTTCTTGGCATGACTGACTGAAACAGTGATACTTCAATTTTAAGATGCATTTTCATTTAATTCAGTGCCAGGATTTATAGCTGAAATGTATTAAACATTTAATTTCTCCATTGGAAATGTTTATTGTGAAATTAAAAGCTAATTTAATCAATCTGAAAGCTAGAAAATAACTTACTTGTCAAACATTCTAGCAAACTGACATGGGAAGAGCTCCCAAAAAGCCATTTTTGTGCCATCTTTTTAAACCTAAGGGAAGATTTGATGTCAGTGAAGCTACTTTTGTCTAACCAGATGACTATTGCCTGTGTGACTGTGCTTGTCTTGCGTGGCTCTGTCTGTTGGCTCCTGTTGGCTCCTATCTTGTGCTGACATTATGAACCCTTCAGCACAACAACAGCAATTTCCTTCCTGGACTCCATTTGTCATAGAACCATAGAATGGTTTGGGTTGGAAGGGATCTCTAAAGGTCATCTAGTCCAACTCCCCTGCAGGGAGCAGGGACATCTTCAACTAGAGCAGGTTGCTCAGAGCCTTGTCGAGCCTCACCATGAATGTCTCCAGGGATGGGGCCTCAACTACCTACCTGCCTGTTCCATTGTTCCACTACCCTCATGGTAAAGAACTTCTTCCTAATGTCCAGTCTAAATCTACTCTTCTCTAATTTAAATCCACTGCCCATTTACTGCAGGACCTCACCCCACAACTGGGCTTCTGGGTTCCAGCACAACACAAATACATAGCAGTGCGCTGGGGGGGAAATTTCAAAAAGCACATCTTTGTGAAACCCCTTTGTGACTAAATAAAGCAGGAGGGAGTCAGTGACTAAAAGTTTTGCAGGAAACCTGCTCTAGGACTCAGTGATGAATATGAAAGACAGGTGGGAGCTAAGGGGCATTTAGCTGCAAGAAGGTTTATGGTTTCTTCTCCAGTATGATGTGCTGTGGGAGAGAGGGATGCACTGGGTCTTTGAAGTCCTGCCTTTCACTCCTGGACTGTCCCTCTGGCCACCCTCAGACATGCGTGTCGCTTATCATCTTTGTGTCTCAGTATTTCTGTTGGCAGAGCAGAACAAAACCAGCAGCCTGTTGGGAAAAGCCTCTTCAGAAAGTGCTGCAGTCAGTTATTGGTTACATCCATCGCTGCTCAGACAGACTGCGGATGAACCCCGACATGGGTATAGAGGTGTCAGAGCTGGTCAGCCCGCAGCTGGCTGTGCCAGTGTTTGGAGGATAGCCCTCTAGAAATGCAGTATCTCCACTTTCAGGGAGACCTAGAGGCATTTTGGTGTTTGGGTGCATCATGGTACATCTGTGCTGAACCAGTAAGGATGGCTCAGAGGCAGGACATCAAGCACCAGAGGTCCAGGGCCACACGGGCAAACAGTGCACTGACTGTAAGGAGCCCACCTTTGTACAGTGCCACCAGTGTGGAGTTTGGGGGAGCAAGTCTTGCCTGACTTGAGCTAATTTCCAGTGATGTAATCCTGCACTGCATTCCCTCAAGCTCCAGGTCACCAGCAGCTCCCTGTCTCAAGGTAATTTCAATGTGAAATCACAGAGATCATGTGGGTCTGAAGCTTTGCCAAAAAACCCCAAGCATCCTCCCGCTCTGGAGCACTAGGTGGCTTGGTGCACAGATCTGGATGGCTCTGCAGGAGTCAGCTTGGATCTCATAGGGTTTATTGGCTTCCTCTTCACGCCTGCCAGGCCAAATCCAGGCTGACACCATGTGCAGTCATGTGGCCTTCTCCCCAGTGAATTCCCCAATAGCTCTTTTACCCAAGTTTTCAAGCATGTCTCAGATAATGGAAAATACACTGTGGAGAAGAGCAAGGTCGTGTTAATATTTTAACCAGGTGGTTAAGAGTAACCCAAAGCAAGTGAGGAACCCCATGACCTGGCATAGGTTCATGCTGGGGTCTGACTGCAGAAAGCTCTTGTGCATATCAACGTTAAAAAATAATCGCCTAGAGGAGTTCACCTGCAATTATCTGCAATCTCCGGATCAACTAAGAAAGTCAGAAACAAAACAAAACAAAAAAGTCATGCCCTTGGGTCTCCTACCGCATTCGAATGCTGACGCATTAAATAATAACTCCCGCTGTCACAGCTACCCTGATGTCATCAGGCTCCCAGCTGTATTATATAACTTTATATAGCACAATTAGTCATATAGCCTTTTCTATATTTGACCATCTTCTCACTCCTGTGAAGTTATTTCAAGTCGGCAAGCATTAGAAGAACATAAATGTTTACCCAGTGGAAAAAAACCATAATGATAAGGGGCTGCTTTAAAAGAGGGTGTCAGAGGGATGCTGTCGGGCTGATGTTTCACTGGAAAGAAGGGGCAGCCGTGACACTCGTGCTCTTCGCTGAATAATGAAGCTGAACAAAGCCATGGAATATTTTCCTACTGAAGATAAACTTTCAGGCAGAACTAAAGCAAGGAATGTAAAATGTGTCAAAGCCACCCCGTTTCTCATCTGATGATGACACACGTGGGATGGTCAGGCTGGACGGCCAATGTTGTCCTCCCTTTTCTTGCAGGTGGTTTGCTATCATGGAAATCCAGCTGTTTGTTGTGCTATTCCTCTACAAATATGAATTTGTGCCTTTGGATGCAGTACCAAAGGAGGTAAATGATCCGTGCATTTATATAGCATTCCACATCTTTATATCCTTCACTCATCATGCTCAGCTGAACAACCGTGCTCAGCTGTGGTTATGTAGAATGAAATGAAATCTTGAGAAGAGTGGTAATGAAACATGTAACGAATAATTTCATCTTACAGAATCATGGAATTGTTTAGGCTGGAAGAGGCCTTTATGACCATCAAGTCCAACCATTAACCCAGCACTGCCAGGTCACCACCAAACCATGTCCCTCAACACCACATCTACACGTCTTTTAAATCCCTCCAGGGGTGAGAACTCCACCACCTCCCTGGGCAGCCTGTTCCAGTGCCTCACAACCCTTTCAGCAAAGAAATTTTTCATAATATCCAATCTAAACCCCTTTTGGGTAGTTGTGGAGAGTGATAAGGTCTCCCCTTAGCCTCCTTTCTCCAGGCTAAACAACCTGGCTGGAAGTTGGAAGCTCAGAGAACTTAATGAAGAATGTGAGATGTAACTTGGGTCTGCACCCACGGGCAATTATACTGGTGAAGATATTCAAAACCATTAGAGTTTCTTTAGCTCTCACATGTCATCCTCTGCCAGAGTGAGCAGAATAAAAAGCCATCTGAAAGGCCCTACTCAAAGGCTTCAGCAAAGCCAAGAAATACTCTCAGTATTTGGCCTTGATGCTCCACGACCAAAGCTACAAGAGTATCCTTAGAACTTAACATTAGAACACGATGATAATTCTATTAACTAAACGAACTCTAAATGTTTTTGCCTATTTTCTTCTTTTTGCAGAGCCCTTTACATTTGGTGGGGACACAGCAACCCATGGCACCATTCCGGGTCCAGTACAAACGCCGGGAATAAAAGCTGCCCAGCCTCACTTACCTTCCTTTACCAGCCATTCACGGATGGATGGACCGCTGAGCTGCTTCCCTATCCCACATCTTCAGATAGGTTCTCTGCCTTAACAGTTCTTAATTTCAGCTTTAAATGCTGTTCATCCTCTGTGTTGTGGTGTGCCATACCAGTATAGGCATATCTGTCCTCTGCACTGTGGGATGCCGTACCAATATAGGCATATCTGTGCTCCTCACCTGACTGCCTACCTCCCAGTATTTTAATATCAAGCTCTCCTGCTGCATTCATAATTTGTGGGCCAAATATTCACAAATAATTGCAAGCCTGATGTCCTAAACTCACCAACCAGATATTCGGGATAAAAAGCTGCTACATTTGGATATCCTGCATGGAAGTTGTGTTAGAATCAGCAGAATAGGAAGTCCCTTGGGCCAGGCCAGGGGTTTCTGCGGGTCCCTTCGAACCAAGGTGGAGGTGGTGCCTTGTGCGAAGAAATCAGATTGGTAACTTCGTATGTCTCCCTGGTGCTGGTGTGTGCACAGCACAGAACAGTGCTGAGCAGAGACCTCTGCATAAGATCCACAGCCACGATAAACTAGCATGACGTACGTATGGCTGCCTGGGTAGGTAGGTGAAGATCTGCCCTGCTCTGCCCACAGTCGGTGCCAACTTTTTGCAAATAAAATGCATTAGTAATGGAAAACTTGCAAGCGTGGGAAACACTGGGGTCTTGTTCCTCTGGAGCACCTAAAATTTCTGCTGAGCTTTATTTGCTCCACAGGCTTCAGAATCGTTCCTTGAGTGAATATGCAACGAAAGCTTGGTCGTGGCATTTGGCTTCTAGTGAAAAGCCATTGCTAGAAAAGCTATTGCTGTTCATTAGACTGGTTGTCTAATATCTAGAACATTTTTGCTTTCCTTTTAACGTGAGGTACTTATAGAACAAATTACACAAACCTAAAAATATTTAATCCTGTAAAGAATACCTAGTAAAAGTCGTTCAAAGAATCTGTCAAATAAGTTCAGATACCAACACTTTTAACTGCCGTCAGATTTGATATGCGATAATAGCTGGCATGTATTTTTAGTCTTTTACGTAAAGATTATTCATCATTTCAGAAGTATTCGCAAAAAAAAACCCCACAAATGGACTTTCGACAACAGTAAAAACTATGGGAATAACATCCACAGGAAAACAACATGTTGTATAATTCATTAAACGGTTGGCTTACCTCAGCTACGGATACAACAATTTAGCAAACTTTAATGATTTATACGGTTGGAAAATGACTCACCCAACTTCTAATTTAGTTCATAATGGTTGACTCTGCAAGAGTTGCACTCTTAACTGCTGTTCCAGAATCTATTCCGTAACTGAAAACTGTTCCCTTGGTTTTCATGTGTGGCCATTACCCCAAAATGTATATTTTCATTTTAAAATTTGGCAATGTGCTCAATATCTGTTTGGATATATTATAGTTTTGTAAAGATTTGTTTTTCCCCAATGTACATTTCTTTTTATTTTTCTGTCTAATTAATTGTGGGGCTTTGAGGGGTGAGGTTTATGTGTGTGTGTGGTTTTGTTTGGTTTGGTTTTCTTTCCCCAAGAGAGGTAACTCACAAAAGCAAAATTTCGCAATGGCAAACTTGGATTTAAAGAAGAAGGTCCCTAATGAAAAGTATAACCTGAAGGTCAGCATCAGTTTGGTTATAATGAATAAAAGGCACCTGAAGCCACCTGTGAAGATTTACCAACACACCACTGCATGTGGCTTCTGATCTGTCTGAAATACGATCACAGTTCTGGTGTAGTTTCTGCATATTGCTGAGTTTTTCAGGCTTGGTGTAATCTTGTGTCTGCAGAAAACTACATTCTGCCTCCTTCCACATCCTGCGAGAACAGCCTGTGTTAGGGTATGTGATAAGAAACACATTCCCCCCCGACAGACAGAGGAGCAGCGGAGCAGAAGCAGGTGAGGACCTTGGGCAATGCCCAACACTTCCAGGGCTGGCCATGTCCTGGGGTCACACCCATCAGCAGCAACGGGAGCGGCTCCCACCTTTTGGGCTGAGGGGGGAACACTGCCTGGGGGTATGGGACACACTGTGGGTTGCAGGAGAAGAGCAGCTTGCGGTTGAACAAGGCTTCTGAGGAGATGTTTAGAGGAGGAACCAAAGGTGGGGAAAGGGAGGGATCAAAGTGGGTTGAGGAGGAACAAACATGGAAAAAATAGAGGGTTAAGGGGGTAAAAGAGGTTAGTAACACGTAAACAGGCTGCTGAGTGGTATGTCCTGTGCCTAATCAGTGCAGTCTATCCGTGCCTAATCAGTGCAGTCTATCCTGTCTTCTCCTTGTGCTCTGTTTTCAGCTCTTTTCCTGGGTGAGGAGCTCTCCTGTGTGTGCACACTTGGTTATGGGGGGGTGAATGCAGCAACAGGAGCAGGACCATGGGTCAGAGGCTCTGCGGTGCCAGCAGCTGGAGGATGTGTGCGTGTGGGTACTGCATGGGTGCGTTATGTCAGTGCACGATCACTTGCAAAACTCCAGCCAGGCTAGCTGGCTGGTAGGTGAAATATGTGTCTATCCCCGGGGTGAGGCACCTGGAGGAGCTGGCTGCCAGAGGGACCAGGGGATTCAGCCTAGCTGTTGTAGAGCCCATGGGGTCTGGGGGTTTACTGAGACCTGTTTGTACGGGTGTGTGTGCATGTGTGTGTCTCTGGGCAGGAGGCAGCTGGCAAGAGAGAGGATTCAGGACCAGCTACTGGAGGGATCCGTGTTGTATACGTGTGGTTTTATATATATTTTGCAATCACAGAACTTCACCCTGACCCTGCCAGCGAGGGGAGCAGGATGAGGCTGTTGGTGCTGCTCATGTGAGTGCTGAGTGTTTCTGTTTGTTGGCCAGTGAAGCCATCAGTGCACACACACGATGAATACACGTGTGTTTGTGCACGTGCCTGCTGGGAATCCATGTGCAGCCTCGCTGCAGGCTGGACCCAGGGGCGTGGAGCTGCTGGAGCCTCATCTTGGTCAGGCTACCAGATTTAGCAGCTCCCTAGCAGGCTAGAGTCAGTCATGAAAATATTTGTCCTGAAAAGCAGGATGTATTTTTATTAAAGTGTCGGCTTTTGACAGGGAAGAAGTACCTGTTCTTGACAGCCTGAGAGATACCAAACAAGCCAGTGAAGAAAAGCGGGTTTGACTCTGAAATCCCATTGCAGTGTGACTGCCCTGCAGTGAATGAGGGCTCCGTGCACTTGCCTTGCTTTCCCAGGTAAAAAAAAAACCAAAAGGAGGTGGATTAGTCAAGCAATGAGGTGGTGAGTGATGGAGCTAAATGAAGTCTTCTACCTGGAAATAATTCATAAGTTTCTGGGGGAAGGAAAGGCAGCACTTTCCTACTGGGACAGGGTTAAATGGGTATTAAAGGTCATCACGATACCCTACTCAGTAGATTAACAGTATCTACTTTATTCTTCTTCAAGTGTGTGTCCAGTGTGCTTTTAAATATGTCACTGCTGAATTTCCGTGGGCGATTTGTCCTCTTACCTGACCCTCCCTAGTGTTTGAAGCTTTTCTACATATCAGTAGCAGGAGTCAGAATGAGATTTTATGAGGTGGATGAAGCAGGAGATTTTTTAAGCCCGCAGAGAGGAAAAAAAAGAGTATTTTGACCTATCTTCATATTTTGACCTTCTATATGAAGTATGGATGTTAAAGGAAATGCTGTGGGGCATCCCTCAAACCACATCTTAGAGAATGCAATTGTTCCTCCTCCAGACGTAAGTCAGATCTTAGCAAACCCCACAGTTTCGGCTGGCCATGGCTATGTTTTGGTATCCATTCATGTTGGGACAAGTAACTCCCATGTCTAAGCCAGTGAAACAAATTTTAGGAATCTTCTTAGTGAGAGAGAGGAAATCCGGAGTTATGAGGAATGAGCAATAAATCTCTTTTAAATCAAATCTCCTTGAGTAATTTTTGGATTTTTTGGTATATTAAAGAAGAGCTTCAAGAAAAAAAAAGAACAACATGGAAACTATCACACTGCAGCCAAACTGTTTTTGATACTTTTGAGGAAAGTATAAGCATTTTCCATGAAATCATCAGTTTCCCTTGGAAATACAATATTTGACAGTAAATCCACTGAAACATTTTGAGTTAAAATTGTTGACCTATTGCAAGTGAATCTTCTCCAGGCAGCATGGTGGAAAGATAACCCCTGGTATCAGCAGCCACCTCCCAGAATAATCACAGTGTCTTTTATGTCTTCCATCTAATGAGCCTCACTGAAGGCCCCTCTCATCTGCACTTAGCACTCAAGTATTTCAAGTGGTCTCTTTCTTTACGCCAGGAATGGTATTCGCTATCTTCTCCGTTCCGCTGATTGCCACAGAAAGCAGAAGTTTAGGCTCAGCACGTATACCTCCCGAAAATAGATATCTGGGGACGAAAAGATACGGCTGCAGCCATTGAGAGGGGAGCTAAAAATAACAACTTCCTTTCGAAAAGAAATTAATTCAAAGGCCCTCGCTCTGTGCCGTGCCTAAGCTCTGGGCCAAGCACAACTCAGCTTAAGCACGGGTTCTGCTTTCAGCAAACACTGAAATTTGCAGAATATAAGGTTGGGTTTCAATTTAAGCACGTACTTAAGCACTTCGCTGAACCAGGCTCCAAATGCCGCCGTTGCTAACCCATGGCTTGCAGTTAGTCTTGGCCTCTGCTTTGCAGTTTCAAAGGCACGCAAGGCTTAGTGGAAATCCTGAGGTGGCTTTGGTCATTTTAGGTGAAACTGGCAAACGTGAAGTGCTTTTAGGAAGAATTTATGTTTTGTAACGGTCACGTTTATAGCATGAAGCAGTAGGCTCTGCTGGCAGCAAGCATCTTTCCCAGTTATTTGGTACATTCTAAATGCATGGCTCATCACAAGGCACAAAATTTTTCCTCTCCACCGGTATGCAGGGGAAGGGGAATTAGACACAAGAAAGGCATTCAGAAGATAGCAAGAGCTTAATTGAACCAACCAAGGAGAAGCTTTCATCATGTAGCTGCTCTGAATGACATTGGGCATGCGACTGATTGGCAAAGCATTATTCATTTTTTTTCACTTTGATCACAAAATTACTAGGAAAGGCTTAATGGAGTTATAAATATCTTGTTTCCATGAGAGTCCTGGAAAGATAATTATAGCACTGAAGTCTTTACAAAGATAGAGCATTTATAAAATGATATTATCTGCGGACTCCGATGGATAAGACAGGGAATTCTGCGCTCTATTCCCAGCCCTCTCATTGAGTCACTGCGCTCTTTGGGCGAATCACTTCATCCCTGGGTGACTCAGTTTCCTCATCTATATGTTGGGATAATAGTGATAATTATCCACTGCTGCAAAGTCCCTAGGGGTTACAAGTTGTGAGTGTTGCTCACATCCATCGGAGCACTCGAGCCTGCTCATTGCTAGGGATGGATGTCTGTAGGACTTTGTGCTTTGCTGAACTCGACCTGTCCTGTTTGTGTCACTGGTAAATTACTTGCAGAATTTCGTTGAAAATATTCAGAAGAAATATTTAAAGTCTCTTAGTTCACACATTTTAAGATGCTGACAGAAGAGCTGTACCCCATACTCTTCGGAAATCTTCTGGGTTTAATGCAAAGCTTGAAATCTAAAGACCACAGACAAGTTTCTTGTTGAGTAGAAATACAAGATCCTTTCATAAAACCAACCACTACGGAGGAGCACTTCCCAGAAGGTTGTCTGGCAGCTGCCTGTGAGATACAAACTACATCTATACTCTCACTTCCATAAGTTGTATCAGGCTTTCTCACTCGGGTACTGCTTTTACTGCCCTAGAAATTTGATACAGCATCTTTCCCAAGTACCAAGCAGAGTATCGGAGTAACAAGCGTCGAAGGAACTTAATGTACATGTACAGCGCAACTATTACTGTTAAATCTCAGCAGCTCTGAAAAAGACAAGTCAGGAAGGAGTCATGGCAAAGGAGCAAACAACTGGGCCCGAGCTCCAGTAGGATACTGTGTCTGAAGGGGATAATGTGGATTTTGGATATAAAAATGAGGACCTCTGTGCTAGAGAGGAGATAATACATCTCCCATTGATAGGACTGTAGTGGCCCTGGTTATGACTCCAAAAATTGGAGAGAGATGAGAGCTGAGTCAGAAAGTTGATGAAAATATTGCTAAGCCTGCCAAGGCTGGGAATCAGTCTAGTTACCTTGAGAAAGGGAAGGCTCAAATGTGGCTGAGCACACGCTGAGGGTACCAAAGTTCAATAATGGACAGGCCTTGGGAGCTTGCTATACTTTCCTGCAGTGAGCTAAAGGGAGAAGGAGCAGCTTCCCACCTGAAAGGAGGTAAAAATGCAGATCAGGCAGTGGAATTGTTTTACCAAGGACTGAAATTACATTTCTATATTAAAAACAAAACCAAACTTGCCCATTTTTCTGAAACAGAAATACTTGATTTGGTGTGTGCACATTCCTGGGTTGGAGAGAAGAGGGAAACTTGATTACTTTTCAGGAAACATAACATAGCAAAACATAAACCTGGGAAGTCTGAAGACCTACATTCTCTATATAGGCATTCCACTTCCATAAAGCAACTTATAGGTAGTCTACAAAGGCAGAAACCTTTTTTTCTGAGGGTATAACACCTCCCACGAGGCAGAAATCAGATTAGGCAATGACAGCTGGCCAGAGAGACACCTAAAGCCGAGGTGCATCATTTTCTTCACCAAGTGTAATTAGGGAATGGCAAGATTTGGCAATCACGTTTTCATGGTTCCTTGCTCAGAGACAATTACCAGTGATTTCTGTGAACCTCTGACTCAAATAAGAGCCAAGCGAGGCTGTATGGATGTAGTCCTTTAGCGCTGTGATTCCAGACTCCTTTAGCTGTGGGGTCTTGCACTTGTGGGGTGTTCCAAGCTGAAGATGGGGCTCTGTCACTCTTTCTCATGTTGAAGATCTCTATCGTAGCCTGACTTGGCTCTTTTGAATTAAACACAAAAGTTTTAGTGGATTCCTAGCATCGGTCTTTGTTCCTGCTGACACAGATCCAGAGGCAATTTCAAGGCATTGGCCTTTTAGCTGCCCTTCATTCTGAAAACCATCATTGCACAGAAAAACATTAAGTGTGTCCTTTTGTTTGCTTTATACCAAAAGCAAATCAAGTGCTTTCCTGTATTGTGCCCTGGCTGCCTGAGTGTGATTCCCAGGTTGAAATGAATAGATGAGCAGTGCAAGATATGGAAAGGGTTCTGCTCTTTAAGTAATTCATTACAGCTCCAGATACAGCCTCTGACGCTCTTCTTCTGTCCAAATCCTGGTATTATCATTTACTATTTTAAGCTTGTTTATAGAACTGGACTAATACACAGATTTTTTTTTTTTTTAAAAAAAGGGATGATTACGAGGGTGTTTTCAGGCATTAAACCTGAGGTTTGAAGTTCCTTTTATTCTGAAAAAATAAACCAAGGAATGTTTTAGTATCAGAAAACCTGGCAACTGGCCTTTGCTTACCATGAACTGAAATCAAGCACCACTTTGTTAAAAGCCAGTCTCATCACAATGATCCGGTTGTTCCTTAAAATAATAAAAAGACCCGAATCAGCAGGAGATGGTTATGTTCTGTCCTTTGGTTATTAATCAACACATTTAGCCTTGCTCTATTTTTCCTACAGATGTGCAGGGCGGTTCAGAGGCTCTGTGGGCAGGCACGGTCTGCACGTGTAGGCAGATGGGTCTATAGGAAGAAACTGGGTAATGAGTTCTGTCCGTACCCACAAGCCAGGGCAGATCCGAGTGACAGAACATAGCAAGAGCTGCAATCACTAAAGCATCTGCCCTGCGCTACACACCTGCCAGCGCTGATCTGCACATGACAAGATACATTTACCCCTTCACCCAGAGACATGCCAACCTTCCCATCTTTGTACAGGGGTCAAAGGTGGAAGCTGGGCAAAGGGTGGAAGCTGGGACTAATTCCACCTTCTAGACTCCAAGCATCTCATAACCCAGGAGCATGTTGTGCCGCTGGGTGTCTTGATGGGCTGGCTGTCTAAACGAGACGTTGCTAGCACAGGCTCTTTCTGCAAACAGATTTACGTAGGGAATCCACAGCACAGCCTTCTTCTTGTGTTCAAAAAATGAGTAGCTGTGGCACTTCAGGGCATGGTCTAGTGGCCATGGAGGTGTTGCGTAGAAGGTTGGACTTGATGATCTTAGAGGTCCTTTCCAACCTTAATAATTCTATGATTCCAGAGGTGGCACTGGAGCAGCCCAAGGGCACAATCTAGACCAGAGGCCCAATTTTTTTCTCTCCTTTACCTTTTAATTTCCCTTTACTGTTCCTATCCTCCATGGGAACATCGCTGACACCCTTTTCCCCCCTTCTCAGCACAGCCATAAGCCCAGCTTACTCTTTCCTTCAGGGTTTTCAGATATCCAGGCTGCTAACTATCTGAAAAGCTTTAAGTTGGAACTCAATACTGCAAGGTTAAGATTGTCAGACGAGTGCCTCAGTAGGACATAATGCCTGGGTGGACTGGCTATCTCTTTTGGAGCTCTGTCACACAGCTGGGAGAGCAGAAGGAAGGGGTAGAAGCTTCCTTCTGGCTGATGTGGAAGAAGGATGCTCTTCAAAGGTTGCTTTGCTGCAATGACTCATATCATGGAAGCCCAAAAATATCTGTGTCACAAAGACAATTTCCAATTTTACATCTCCAGCATTCACCTTGCACAAGGGCTGGCAGTACATAGGCACTGGCACCATCTAGGGGCCAACTGTCAATCACGAGGTATTTAGAGATCAGTGCCATAATATATAAAAATAATAGTACACATATATGCATACCCTAACAGAATGTGTCTAAACAAAACATATCACAGTAGAAGTGTTGAAAAAGGCAGTGTGTATAAGTCTTGAGTTCTATGCACAATTCAGGCACAAAAATACAGTCTCGGCTGTTACTTACCTGCTGGAGCAGCTTATTTTCTATTAACTGAATGCCTGGGCGGCATCATGTGCTGACTAATAACTCATCAGTCACAATGCTCTGCTTCCAATGATATTGCAATTGTGCCTTCAACAGTGGCCTAGAAGTGTCAGGGTAATGAATGAAGATTTCAGGAAGAAAACAAAACCACAAAAAGTCTTAAGACTATGGATCACAATTGATGAGAATGAAACATATAATTAACTTTTTATAACCTCTCAATATAATCAAAAATCCTTAATCTGGCACTTTTGAAAGCCTTTCTGTGTCAATCTCCATAGTTATGGATAAAGGTGAATAAAAGGAAAATAAATCTAGTACAATGGACTTCTCCATCAAACCTGCCTATCACTGCTTCAGAACTAGGGCTCCTTAATCCTACTTCTCAACAATTAATAAACAATAATTACCCCACTATTCGCTTTATAGGAGTAAATTGTGCCCTGTAGCTGATTACACTCTGTGGCCTTCTAATTAGCACATGTAAAAATAGTATTTGTAGTACCTTTGTTTTCTTAGCTGTTTACATTCTGCAGCAGATTAAATAATATATTCAGAAGCTCAGTCTGTATTTAGGCACCTAAATAAGTATCTTGATTTTTCAGAGCACCTACAACTCTCAGAGTTGCACAGTGCTTCTGAAAATCAGGCCATTTATTTAGGTGTCTATATTTAGGTACATGAGTTTGAAGTGTTTGGCTTGAGGTCACATAGCTATGGCTCATTGCATTTTTATTTTTTTTTTTTACTTCCATTTGGGTCACAATGGGCAAGTCACTTCTAATAATTCTCATCACAAATCTAAGAAATAGCAGGAGAGGTGGTAAGAATTACTTCCTAAATATCACCGTGATGCTTAGCACTTCTTCAAATGCAGGAAGTTTCCTTGCTGAAGAATTTCAGCCTGAAAAAAAAAAAAAAAAGCAATCAGTGCTTCAGAAAGGTAAGACAATGTGTTTAGAGACTGAACTTGTGTTCTGGTTAAACTGTGCTCATTTCTTGGATTTCGTTTGGCATCTTTGTCATTCCCTCTATAACCTTATGATCATTTTGACAAGCCAGACGTTTCAGCTGCCCGTATTTTGATTGGGTAAATCCTAGAAACCAAGTGTTTCTCCTTGCTAACATGTGGCAGCAAACCACAGCTCATTCCTGAGGAATTTGAACTGACCTTCTCGGTCATCCTGCTGAATTGTGACTATACCTTCAAGACTGCTTTTGAACTTGGGTGATACCTCTCGCGGGCCTTGACTCGGTGAAGGAACAGGCTGCCCAGGGGGGTTGTGGAGTCTCCTTCTCTGGAGACGTTTCAAACCCTCCTGGACGAGTTCCTGTGTGACTTGCTCTAGGTGATCCTGCTCCAGCAATGGGGGGATTGGACTAGATGATCTCTAGAGGTCCCTTCCAACCCCTAGCGTACTGTGATTGTGTGATTCTGTGAAGCAGTTACAAAATAAACTCTCTGAAGAGAGAAGATCACTGGGAAAAAGACTAACAGAAAATACAATCTTTAAAAAAACCCAACCAAACAAACAAGGAAATCAGTTTCCTTAACATCCTGCTTCAGCAGTTTCACCTCCCTCTGCTTCACCAGGCGAGCTGCTGGTAGCTTTGGGAGGAGGTATCCACACAATTGCTGCCTTCATCTTGAATAGGGACGACAGCGGAGATGGCAGCCCCCAGGTGACAACAATCAAATACCTCCCGCATTTCAACAAAAGTAAAACCACCTTGTCTTTCAGCATCGTCATTCAAATGGGAGAATTTAAATCTGGCCACTATAGTTGAGATTTGAGAGAACTGCACTTGTACTTTAAAGATGTTATTTGTCACAGAACAAAAGGTGCTTTTTTCTCCCTTTCTTTCTTGAAATGGGAATTGTATTAAAAGTCAATGAACCACATTTTTTTCCCTTGATCTATCATGCATCTAGGCTAAAAAAGCATCCTTTGGTTAAAAATATTCCTTAACCAGAAATTGGGGCATGGCATTTTTGTTGTCTTCAAAACTGAGGGTTAGCTGCAAGATAATAAAGCTCTGTTTTGTGGGAGTTTATGTTATATATGGAATTTTTGCAATACCACATCAAAAATACTTATTTTTTGGGGCAACTCTCACTCTCAGAAGTGGCTGGAAAATGTGAAGATTCTTCATTCCTGTTCTCATTGCCTTAAAACACACGTCTGACCTCTAGCTGACCCTGAAGATTCTCAAAAGCATTGTGGATATAGCAGAGAGGGGTTCAGGCAGCAACAGAGCCAAATGCAGGGGCTGTCCCACTTGCAAGGCTGTGAGTCCAGCAGTGCTACAGGTTCTCCCCGCTTGCCTGACCCCCACATAAGAGATTTGGGAAGAACCGGCACCCCAGTGCGCAGCTGAAGCAAGTGCTTCTCTGCACCTCCAGATCCCCAAAGGAAACAGGGCTCCAAGACCAACCTGCTCATGGAGTATCATGTGCCAGGGCATTACAGGCTCTGAAATTTTACAGCGCATGAAGGATACTCTCCTATTCTGCAGTAATTTATCATTGGTGTAATTATTAATGTTGTGGCCAGAACTGTGTCAAAAACTCTGCAGATAAAAGAAAAGAGAAAAGAGAAAAGAGGAAAGAGAAAAGAGGAAAGAGGAGAGAGAAGAGAGGAGAGAGGAGAGGAGAGAGAAGAGAGGAGAGAGGAGAGGAAAAAGAGGAGAAGAGAGGGGAG
>WEIS01093777.1:11003-32499 GCA_013389965.1 Todus mexicanus
CCCCCTTTTAATAGGGAGCTGTATTGTTACGGAGAGAACAGTTATGCTAATGACAGACTACTTAGCTGATTTTACATTAATATAAGAAACATTTACCTGTCTTCATGTGTTGTAGCGTATTACGGCAAAATAAGTCTAAAAGCGAGATTCCATTTTGCATAATGAAAAGAGCATTGCAGTTTTCTGCCTGAATACTTCTACCAACGACGACGTCTTGTTGTTGTTGTTGTTATTATTTTGGAGGATGAAATAATACGTTGGAAAGGTTTTAGTCTGGGGATGGCAGCAGGTCCTGCCTTCAGCACTGGGGATTTTGCTGGGCTTTGCTCTGGCTCGTGGCTTCGGGTGTTTGCCAGGGTATCAGTGGTTGATCTTCTCCTGTGGCATGAGCGAAGCTGCTTTGCATTGCTTCGGCGGAGGGTTTTTTTTACATTTCAAATGTGTTGCACGGAATAGCTTTCTAATAAGGCAGCTCAAGTTTTATTGTTTGCCTTTGCCGGGATGAGCCTATTTTTAATTCGTAGCCCCGGCGTTTCGAGGCGCTCCCCAGCGCCTCAGCTCTTTCTGCGCTCCGCTCTGGGTTTTCCTCCGTTTTAACTTTTTATCGCAAAAAATCTTTTAACCGAAGGATTGCCGCTTGGAAATCCGAGGTGCCTCTTCTGAAGGGCTGCCTGAAATCGAGTTGGAACATACAGCGCGAGAGGAAAGGATTTTCTGGCAGAGTTATTCTTGATGAATTAAGGAAATCCTCCCCATCTTCCATGCACGCCTGCTAACAGTTAACAGGACCACAACTGTCTCCAGCACCGAAGGCACGATGGGGGAAAATAGCATTCTTTTTTTTTTTCTTCCTTTCTTTCTTTCTTTTTTTTTTCCCCCCCCGCCTCACTTCATCCAAGATTAAACTCCTTGAAATTATTTAGCTAGTATTTAATTATATTAATATCACCGAAAATGGGGGAATGGAGATGATTAAATGGGACTAAATCATTTTCATCCCCGTGACCCTTGTCTGGGGAGCCTTTGGAGGAGTGACAAATGCATCCCTGCGGGAACTCCGCTGGGAAGTTAAAGGTGAACTTGGCCCGAGTTTGTGGAAGTTTGCCTTGGTTGGGCTCACCAAAATACGACAGTGTTTGCAGAGCTGGAAATCGAGGGTGGCGGAGGGGGCCGAGGGGATGGGAGAGCTTGGGGGGGGATGTGGAGGAGCAGCAAGCAAAGCCCTGGGAGAAACAGAGTCTGAAAACAAACAATTGTGAGTCTTCAAGACATTTTTTGCCGTTGATGGCATTAGCATGTCAGCAGGTCTCTACTAGCACGGCTCCGAAAGCCAAATTGCAGCTGTATTTTTACCTTGGCTGCCAGGTTTACATGCAGCTGGGTATCTACCACACCCTATTGTTATCAGTCAACAATACCAAAAGCAGTTCGTTAATCGTATCAATAACAACAATCGTGTTTCATGTGGAAAAAATAGAAATAAACAGCTTAAAAAAAAAAAAAAATAGAAGAGAGGGATTTCTGCTCTGCATGCTAACTTAGCATTCTTTAAATATATCTGCCAGTAGTTTAATTTGAACTTCAACTCCCTGAAGGCAGTAAGACAGAATTATTTTAGTTCTTCATAAACTGCCTTCTGTGATTCATTGTGAACTCATAAAACACGCTCATTTTCATGTACTTAAACAGTTAAGCCATTTTTAAAAGTTGGTTTGTAATTTTTTTTGGCAACACGTTTCAGTTGACATCTGAGAGATAGAAATCTAAAATTAATTTATAGCCCTGGGTTTAGGTTTCGTTTACTGTCGGACGAATATCAGAAATAAATATTTTTTATCTAAGGTGATGTAAAGTACATTGCACGGTATCTAAAATAAAGTTTAGTTTTGACTGAATACACTCAAAAAGGGACCCATAAATATTAGAGAGCTGTAGTTAAGAACTTACATGACTGTTTTAAATACTATTGATTTAAACCACTGGCTAGATTTTATGAATCGAAGTGTAATTTCCAAGCTTTGGCTATATTTCTCATCGCTAAAGCACTCTCTCTTGTGTGCCTTTAGCAGCTTTCCAGACATTCAACACGGGATTAAATGATAGTAGTTACAATGATCAATAGGTTAAGACCGGTACAATCACTCTTACCGCTAATGACCTCGGTAGTAATGGGTAATAAAGTGTGGGCTATAATAGCCTATTGCTGGTGCTGCATGCCCTTTGATTCCCAGTATTACCAGGGACTAGCTACATGAAAAAAGTTGGACGTTGGGAGTTAAGAGAGTGGATATATAGGCCATCATTCTTAACTATTTAAAGCCCTCCAACCCTGCGCGTGCCCGCGCTCGTGGCCGGGACGCGTATGTCATTTTTAACGCGGCGGTTTCGGGTCGATCTGAATTTTCTTTGTCAGGGGCTTTCCCCAAGTTGCTCTCGTGAGGAGCTGGGGTGCAAACGTGGGCTCAACGCCGCCGTTAGCCGTGGCTTAAAGTGGAAGGCAGGACCTTCTCTGGAGGCGCAGATGTGGTGTGAGAAGGTGGCTTCAGGTGGTAAAGTGAAGTTGGAACGGATCAAAGCAAACTCATGCTCCTAGGTGTGCCACAGAGAGATGTTTTTTACACGTCCGAATTACTTCTCTCTGTCGGTTAAGCGCTTCTTTTCTAGCAGGGAGTGTGGAGCTAGGAAATTCTTCACCGGAAGGTACGCGGGCAGTTTTCAAAGGTAGGGCCAAATCCTTAGATTTATCCCAAGATAAACATGCAAAAAAAAAAAAGCCGTGGAAGTGAATGGGAGTTGTCTCTGCATAGCTGACGGCAGAATGCGGCCCTTCGTATTAATCACCGATGTGTAGGGCTTACAGCACCCCACCCTATTCCTGTCTGTATCCCTGCTTGTCGTCATAAATCTGACTGAAGAGTATTTGTGTTGTCTATCTTCCAAGAAGGGCACCGAAAACATACTTAAACATGCTTCCTCTTCTGTTTGCTCAGTCCAACTTCAATGAAAGGTAGTACAAACCCCAGGGTAAAGTAAACTTCTCGGGGGATGAGAATATAATGAAGGTGAGTCACGCTCCGGGGCGAAGATAGCGACGGCAGGATTTAATGAAATAATTTTCTACTCCCCAGAAAAGTTTGAAAAGAGGCGACGGATTAAGATATTCTGAATCGATGGGATTACCCATCCTGATGACTCGGTGTCCCGCATGGCGAGGCGATGGCGCCGTGGCTTTCCCATAGGCGCAGCCAAGCGATGCCGGCCATGGGAGAACGGCTTTGGTGGGATTGGCGTTTGACCCGTCATTAAATCTCCGTTTGCCTTCGTTCTCACCGGCCTGGAGCACGTTGGGTGGGACGGCTCCGTGGCACGGGGAATGAACCGCGCAGAGGACCCTGCCGGGCTGGCGTTAACGGGGTGTCGGAGGCGCGCGAGGCTCTGCTCAGACAAATGTTTCGGAGGCTGCGCCTGGCCCTGGCACACGCCACGTACACAACAACACGGGGAGATGCGCGGTGGGCATGCCTCTGACCTTCAGGAACCGTTTTTAGTTCATCAAAATTAGTGATGCTGAGAAATCAGGACATCAGTGCATAATGACTGTGAAATTAGGAATGAGAGCTTGCTATGCAAATGACAGGACAAATCATGTGAAAAAGTCAAGATAAACTGCATATTAAGACATTATGTTACATAAAATTAATATTGCATTTCTCTCTTGCTTACTACTACACTGGAAGATGATTCTATTTTATTTTATTTTTTTTTTTAACTCCTTTATCTTCTGATCAGCTATTGTCTGCTGGTTTTTTAGAAAGTGGCGCACAGAAAAAGTGCTAAACATATTATTACCTTTTATTGTAATCCGTGAGATGACAGGAGATCCTTTTTACCCAAGTATATCCTTTACTGCTTTTAGTTTTGTGCTGTCATGTGTTTGATTTGAAACTATAGAAAAGTAAGGCGCTTAAATATTACTGTTAAAACTCATACGGGTTTTGTCTTTTGCTCTATTGTGGGTGGTTTTTTTTCTCCTCCTTTTCTTTTCCTTTTTTTTTGGGGTGGAGGGTAGAGGGGTGGGTTTCTGGGGAAATAGTCTTCTTGCGTTACTAGGACTGACAAAATGGTTCTCATGTAGTCTGCAAATTAAACACAAGTGCAGTGATTATTTTGAATAGCTAAATTACATTCTAGAAAGCTTGCAGAATTCATAGCATTGTCATTAGGTATCCGCTTGAATACAATTTGTGTAACCTTGGCCAAGACAGCCTGTCATTTTAATGTCAGTGTTTTATCTGAACAAGACATCATCCTTTCAGATACAGTGTACAGGTTCCTTGCAAAGATGCCCGTGCAGAAACGTGTTAACAGTTGCAAATATGAAATGCTATCAAGTTCATCACTGTAGCTGTTTGTCACTGAAATGTCATGGAAAGCGGCTTTTAATGGTATCTCACATAATATGAAAGAATTGAAGACATCTGTATGCCGGGTGAATATGGAATGGTAAAGACATCGCGGTAGGGCCTTTCTGTTAAAATTGCACGGGAGTCTAGTGCTGTTATTCACATGGCTGAGCCTTCCTTCAATTCCCTGAAAAACCTGTCGTTAGAGGGTCTAGATCCCATCAGCGCAGGATACTCGGCGGTTGGATTTCTGTGTGGAAGGCGAGGGCTTATTTTTTGGCGGGGGAAGGACCCAGCTGAAGGTTTCTTGTGAAAATAAATAAATCTTAACCAGGGTTTACCGTATCGCTCGCTTTCAATAAATCCCATCACAGTAATTTTTGCAAAAGGAGGACTTAGTCGCCGGGAGAACGTGGTGGGTACCTCTGTGCCTGCTGCAGTGGGCTAGGAGGACTCTGTCGCCTTCAGCACCCTCGATGCCCGGTGCGGGGATGGTGGGTGGCGCATTGGAGCTGCTGCGATACCGCTCTGACCCCCTTTTCGCTCTCCTCTCGTGCTTCAGGTTCCAGTGTCGGTGGCTATGATGACACCTCAAGTGATCACTCCCCAGCAAATGCAGCAGATCCTCCAGCAACAAGTGCTAACTCCCCAGCAACTCCAAGTCCTGCTCCAACAGCAGCAGGCACTCATGCTTCAACAGGTAATTGTTGCCTTAACAGCTGCTCAGGTGACCCCAACCAGAGGGTTTCGCTTCCCAAAATGTTCCTGGGGGGAAGAAGCTGCCTACATCTCAGGTCCAAACCTCGGAGCAGCCGTGCTCGGGGATGAACTGACTGCTCTTTTGTTTTTAATTCTAGAAATAGCTACTGGAAACAAATCCAGGGAGCAGTGCTCGGAGTGTTTCCAAGATCAGCTAAATAATACAGATGCATATTTAAGTGTCAGGACTTCGGCAGATGTCCCTGTTGCTTTGGCCCGCAGCCCCCAGAAAGCATGGTGTGCCCTGACTAATTGCAGTAAACAAGGTAGTAGGGCGATAATTCCCGTTTTAGGCCTCATTCTGTCCATCTGGAGCTGTAAAGAACTATGGAAACGGTGGCAATAAAAGTGAAGAGGTTTGCAAGCCTAGATCGGTTTGATTTCAGCCAGCGCATCCCTTGCCAAGGTGTGTCAGCGTTTCTCACAGCCCACGGTCCTTTCTCAGCTGAAAGTTGGCCACCGACAAGCGCCGACGCTCCGTTATTGTCGGGTACGGCTCCACAGGGGCTCACAAATCCCAGTCAGGCATCAGTATCCAGCCCAGTCCGACCTTGGGCCAGCCCGGCGCACATCTGGGGAGCAGGGAGGAGAAGGAGAAGGGTCTTTCCCGTGATGTCTATGCATGTATTGAACAACACTTAATACAGTCAAACCCTATCATTTAGAAAGCATGTGTGTTTCACAACAGAGATTCGCCAGGCTCTCTCAGCAAGGGCATTCTGGCTTTGTTGTTACAATCAAAGGTCATTCCTTGCCTTATTTTAATTAGTTTGTGTAGAAAATGGTATGTTTTTCATCAGTTCATTTTGGAGATTACTTTTCAAACGATAATGCCAAGAATAGTCAGTGTGCACTGAATTTATTGTTGAGTTTCAAACTAAAGGTCAGACCATTACAGATAAAAGGATGCTATTTTTCAAATCGCAGTTTGTGTGTTACACCAAAAGGGCCGCTGAATTGGCTCTCCACTTTGTGACTTACCATCTTCCCTTTCCTTTGTAGCAGCAGCTTCAAGAGTTTTATAAGAAACAACAGGAACAGTTGCAGCTTCAACTTTTACAGCAACAACATGCTGGAAAACAGCCTAAAGAGGTACAGACAATACCCATTTTACTTTCAAACCGCAGATCCCCGGGGACTGTCTAGTGGCTATTAAACTGTCATTCATCTTATAAATGATTGCACAACTGAACTGACTCTATCGGGTCTCAGCTTTCAGATTTAGAGTTATTGTCCTGTTTTCGCCTGTATTTTCCTGTGCTTTCCATTTGCTTGCTGCCACATATTTTATAGCAGGGGACCATGCCTTGATGTTCCCTATGAGTACTGGAGCAAGCATCTAGACTCGTATCTAGGGAGAGTGCTTTTGGAAGTTAGTTATGTTGTAAAGGGGAGGGGGCAAGGCAGCGGGCCCAGATGCGGCGCTGTCCTCTCTAAACAGGGCGAAATACCAAGAGATGCTGAGGTTGGGCTTGCAGTTTCCAACCGGAGAGGTTCTGGTTGCACTTTCCTCGCAGCATGGGCTTAGCAGGAGGGTCCGCGTTGGAGCAACATCAGTGGTGATGCCGAGAAGAGAGGTCTGAGAGGCAGAAGGCAGCGTGGGGACGCTGCCCGTTCGCGGCGCAGTGGCAGGAGACGCCTCGTCCTGATGCCACCACGGTCCGTGGCAGGAACTGGGCAGACCGAGGTGGTTTCTGCCCATGCTTTAAATACACCTTCCTTTCAAAATACCCATCACATCCTAAACTTTGTTTGCCGATTTTGGTGCGCTTACACTTAGTTTTGCTACCCTTGCGTGTCTTTTTAAAGGCGCCGAGTTCCCTCCTCTCGTCACAAGGAGTTTGAGGTTTCGGGTTTAATCTGACATCCGTGCTGGCTTGGGTAGATCCTAGAGAGCTGCCTCTTGGCACGAGGCGCCGTGTGATGTCCTGCGATAGCGGCAGCGCTTGTGTCACTTTACAAGTGGCGCTGCTCAAAGCACGTGCCAATGTCTTACCCCCTCCCCACCTCAAAAAAATTTTTTTTCACCAAATCGTGCCACCTGTGCCAAGTTTCAACCCCGAGTGAATTTTTCCAGCTGAGTTATAAACCCCTGAAAACAGGGGAGGGGGTTTATAATGGAAACGCTGACACAACCTTAACCGTAGCGCGCTTACGGGCGCCACTATAATAAAAAGGGAACAGATTAAAAAGTGTCTAAAATGTAAATCTAAAGGACTAACAGTAATTAAAATGGAAATGGCACAGGGAGGGAAGGCATGTAATTGTGAGATATCACTGTGCAGAATGCTCTCAGCTTTGTTTTGCTGGCTGTTTTTCTAATTCAGTAGGGCTTACTCATCAGTGGCAGTTCAATGCGCGTTAATGACTCTGGGATGCAGGCATCACTCTGGACAAAGAAATGATTATTGTGCGGTCAAAAGAAGTTCAAAGACAAGAAGGGAATTTCAGTTTTTTCCTTAGAGATCCACATTCAAGAGCATATAAATTAAGCCAAATGTTAAAAACCACAGTCTGAAAGCTGACTTCAAAGTCACAACTCTCTAATTAATGAACTGCGAGCTTCAGTTTGGACAAGTCGTGGTTTGATGCGCCCATAAATCAACATGACAGGTCTGTTTCACAGCCTCAGACAGCGCTTGTCATTGAGTCACATCAGATGTAAACACAGCAGAAAAAAGAGGGAATATGAAGGAGGTGCAATTGATCAACAGAATTGGTAAAAACCCACTTTTGAAACGCATTATGCATGATCACAGGAAATGGCGATAGCCTCAAGAGGCTTTCTCCTTCTGCTGTTGCTTTTTTGAATCAGATTTCTAACAGCCTTCAAAAGGGAGAATAAGAATTATGGAGCTTCTCCCCTGTGGCTGGCAGGCAATAACCCCCTGTTGTTATTTTGTGCTTCTTTCTTTTCAAAGGCGTCAAAATTTAGTTTTTTAAAGATCTTTAACTCTATATTTGAAGACAAACAATAAAGGGCTGCCACTGTCATTCTTATCAGTTACCAGGGATTGTATTTTTTCTTTCTGTTGCCACTTCTTATTAACCTCTTATTTGGTCTATTAGACATAGTTTTGAATGCAAGCCTGCATGCTGGGAGAACATGAAAGTTCAGATGAGCTCAGAGGGCAGATAAAGAAATTTGAAGGGGAAAGTTACACAGCAGAATGAACGATAAAAGTTAACTCTTCTAAATTGCTGTTGTCAGACAGGAGAGCATCTCAGACACAAAGATGAGGGCTTGGAGCTTAAAGAAAAAAAAAATACTTTGTGTTAAAAAGGACGAGAAGGGAAGTTAGACAATGTGATGGCATTTCAATATCTAACACAATGATTTGCCGTGGTCACACTTCTGATATTACACTGGCGAAAGCAACAATAAGAAAGGACTCCTTCCTGGTTTAAGAAGAGCGTTTTAACACGGTAGCTGTCGAGAGAACAAGGGACCCAAGTCTCCTCCGCGTTTTCTAGGGTTCGGGGGGAGTATTTTTGCCGGTGGTTTCAGCAGAGGCCTGTTTCAGCGATGCATTGCATCCCACAGGTTTGCTCAGCCCTGTTTTTTCTGCCTTAAGGAGGTTATTCTTGATAAATTAGCATGCAAGCAGTGGTCTATTATTATTATTAATAATAATTATTTCTCCCCTTCCCTTTCATGCTAAAAGCTGACTGTCAGGTCACACCGTGAGCGGTGCCGTGGCGGGGACCGCCTGCTCTTGTGCTAACGAGGGCCAGGTCCGTACCTTGGCAGATGGAACCAAGTGTGTTCCCGGACCGCATCCCCCAAGTCATTTCTTTAGTGCCTCGTCCTATTGTGCTGTCAGGAAAGACGAAAAACACAACGAATCTCCCCAACCCTGCCGGGAAAAGGGATCCGACCCCCCAGCAGGGTAACGGATGGACCCCAGTGAGGCCCCTGATGGGTTTTGCTCGCGGTGTAGCAGGGGGTGAGCGAGAGGTGCCGGGGCCAGATCTCAGCCCTGCCAGCCCCCCGCAAAGCCGAGGCTCCCCAAGGCCACGGGGGTTTCAGAGCCGCAGGAGGATCCCGCTTGGCTGTTGGACGGGAGCGGGTTGGGTTGTTTTCCGAGCAGGGCCGTTTGTCCTCCGGCAGTTGTGACAGTTTATGTTAGGCAGTAGGGAGTAACCTAAGAAAGGAAAACAGACCTTTGACAGAAGCTTTAGGGAGGGGATCAAAAATGCAAGTTTTATCAGGATATTTCAGCATTTTAACACTGACTACTGACCTGACAACAGGACTGCACTGAGACCTTTTTTGTATGCATTCAATTGTGAGAAGTAAACAAACTGCCTTGTATCCTGTGTTTGGTAACTGGGTGGGGAGCGCAGTTTGGCAACGTGTCTTGCTTTTAAATTCTTTCTTGGACAATGGGCCTTGTATACTTTTATATCCTGGCTTTTCAAAGTGGAGAGTGTTCGAGAGCTTTTCTTAGGACAGCTGAGAAGACAACCAAATGGGCATCAATTTAGGTAAAGAGTTCTTTTAAAAAACCAATAACATGCTAACTTCACACTCCGATGGTGAATAGGTAAAATGCGGCTTCCTGTAACCAGATTTTTCTCTAATACCGTTTATTATATGTATAAATATATATAGTGTATAAATATGTATAGTGTATATATATTTAGAAAAGGAATATTTGTGGAGGCCAACGTTACTCTAGCTCCCAATATAACTGTTGTTGCTGGGGCTTGTGTTCAGCTGGTGCCGTTGCAGATAGTTGCAACCACTGGATCTGATGAGTAAGGTGTTCCAAAGAAAGGAAAACTCTCTGAGCTTCAGGATACCTAAGCACTGATTTGTTTAACAATGTTCTTGAAGTCCTAGATCTTCTTTGGGAAGAAGATAAATTGACTTTATCTAAATGAGATAAATAGACTGGCTGTCGGTACAGTTACGGGCATAGAGGTGGTTGCAGCGTTGAGGTTGGTGGGGCGTGATGTTCCAAGAAGGTGGGAGCCGAGCTCCTGGCTGATGTCCATCAGTCCTGCTCCTGCAGCTCTGCTAGATTTGTTGTTGGTTTTTTTTTTCCCCCTCCTTGACACCAGCAGGGAATGGGGCCAGTGATCCTCTGGCTCGGTGTCAAGGAAGGGCGACAAAGAGCTTGGGATCTGGCCGGGGTTTGTTTGTGGAAATATGCAGTTTTGTAAGAGTTAATTTTCTTTCCATCATTGTTAGCCATAATGTGTATAAGACCTCCACCTTGATATGATTCCTAGCAGATTAGGGATATTAGATAATTTCCTTCTATTTATTGTACTACTGCACTGTATTATCTTTCTATCACTCAGATAATTACTAAGGAAATCTACATTAATTTTTTTTGGCTAGCACAAGGAACTGCTAAACACTGGCATGATGTATTGATGTTTTACACAACAAAAGTTTTCCTCCTGTCATTGTACAATAAATAAAAAGATATTTATCAAAACGCAAAGCCTTTCATGGATTTTAAAGAACAAAGCAAATAAAATACGAGATGAGCATGGCAGCAAAACCTAGAGGCTTCCTTAACTGAACAAAATTAAGGACTCTAAAGCCTGGAGTACTGTACATATTAAACACTCACATTCAAGTAAGATGTTGTTTGCTAAATTATGAATGTGTGTAATTAAAATCTAGTGGCTGTTTCTATGAAAGATTTACAATGTTATTTCATCGTTTGTCATGGCTAATTAACAATATTAGATGAAGTTTTTCTTCTTCAAAGGTCTGATTTTTTCTCATTTATTTATGTCAGAAGTGATAAACAGAGTAGTTAAAAGCTTCTCCGGGTACAGTAGTGAGAAAAGCAACATGTTCTTTTACACCTTGAAGGTTCAAGGTTCACATCCCCCTGGAGTAAGGCAGCTCCATCTTCTTTCTAGTGAGAATAATTAAAATTTTCAAAGTGCAGAAGTAGCAGCCTTAAATACAGCACGGAATCATTCCGCACAGAGCAGAGTATTGTGGGGCTTGATGGATGGATGAATAAGAGAGAGTAAGTATAAAATACCATAAATTAAGGCAGTCGTCGTGTTGCCTTAAGAGTGGAGATGACCCTTGGATGAGCAAACAGAGCACGGCGCAAGGCTCGTTTCTTGTTACACCTAAGCACACTGTGAGCGTGCGATGTGATTCTCACATTATGCGTGTTCTTTGCCTCCAAGAATTACCCAGGACTTCAGCAGCTGCCGGCAGCCTTGGCTCTACCCACCGCTGAAACGCAGCCGCGCGTGGGGTAAAACACGACTCCGTGCACCAGGGTGATGCAGGAGCGCGGCCCAAGGAACGCTGCAGACATTTTTAATTGGGGTGGCAGGAGGGGTTTAGGTAGGATGAAAGTAGCTGCTGGAAGTGGGAATCACCTGCAGCCCTGGGGTGAGCTCCTAGTGCCTTGGGGTCTACGATAGGAGGTGGTGGGCTCACGAGCTTGCCTTGATACCAGGTGGCTGTGCTTAGAAGTTAAGTGTGAGGAGCCTGTAAATCCTCTGTTAATGCTTTACCCTGGATTGACAAACGTGCATTTTTATTTATTTGATGTTGTGTTTTTTTTCCTTTCGCAGCCCCAGCAGCAGCAGGTGGCTACGCAGCAGTTGGCCTTTCAGCAGCAACTTTTACAGATGCAGCAGTTGCAACAGCAACACCTCCTGTCCTTGCAGCGTCAGGGGCTGCTGACCATCCAGCCTGGCCAGCCTACTCTGCCTTTGCAACCCCTTGCACAAGGTAGGTGAGGGATTCGGGAGCTGCCGACTGTCTGGCGAAGCGAGAGCACACACACACAACATTGTCACTTAGTGAGAGAGAGATATCTCATAAGCTCATAAAATAATAAGCACAGAAAAATCCTGACAGGCAGGAGGGGCATTATAAAGGTACTTTTTGAGAAGGGCAGTGCTGGAATCGCTCTGGCTACCAGCAGGCAGGCGGTTTGGAGTTGGGAGTCAGTTTGCACAGCTATAGCTGGTCTGGCAAACCTGGTTGGACTAACCTGGCCTTGAAATCCTTCACAGGAGGTGTCTCATTGATTCCTGGTGCTGGGTTCATGGCTAAGGGTAGTGTCAGAGCACCGTTTCCAAGTGTGTTATTTGGGCCCGTTTTGGTTCTTCCCTGGTGAGGAGCTGGGCACACAGGAGCTGTGATCTGCGTGCTGCCAAGCTGCAGCATCTCCTCTCCACGCCTGTTCACACAACCTTCGTGTCGCTGCCTGTGTGCATCATAGCTTCATTCCTCCCTCCATGCTGAGGCAAATGGGGATTAATTCTGTTTAATTTTAATGGTGTTATTGACAATTAGATCCTCCTACATCTTCGTTCAGTCCTGCAATCTGCAAGAAGTTACTGCTTTGCTGAAATCCCTATTTTATTTTACTTTTTTTTTTTAAAGATACTGATAACATTGAAAGCAGTAACTACTTAAATCACAATACTTTTGACAGTGATGATAGCCTGGCGTTTTTATTCTCCCTTTTCCTCTTTGGCTTGAATTTATTGTGGTTTTTTTTAAACTGGGTTTGTCTGCAAGCCTTGGGATATTTTAAGAGACTTCCCTGAGCCCTGGCTGCTGAGATGAAGGCAGGCTGTTGGAAGTTGGCATAGTTCAGGGAAGACCAAGTCTTTCAACCATGATGTTGGTATTTCTGAATAATGGTGCCTTTTCCTTCCCTTGCCTCATAATAAATTTAAACATCCACCTCAACAACTTGAGTCAGCTCAGGTTGAACGATTTGGGTTCTTCGAAGCAGCCTCAGGGCTGCTACTAGTTGCTAAACCATATAATGAGTTTACATTCAGCTCTTTTCAGCTAAACGGGGGGACAGGACAAAATTGCTTCTGTTCTTCACCCACCATTTTTTTGCATGTAGGGGATGGCTGGTGAATATTAACTTACATGGATGAAGGGGGACAAAACTGGGGAGCGGAGCCTGCTTTACCATGTGGCTGGTGTGATTTATTTAGGCTTATTTTTGCCAGACTCACTGAGATACTTGAGTGCCCAGCTCCTGTCTTGAGAGGCTAAGCTTCTGGGGACCTGACAGCTCTCCCTGCAAGACTCGGATTCGCTTTCCATCACCCCAAAGCTGGATACCAAGTCTAGAGCAGTCATGTGCACGGGTTAGAGGTGTGGGAAGGTGGTGCTTGACTGGGAGCTGCGGGATCAGGCCTGCAGTGGTAGTTGGTCAATCACTGTTGATGCCCAGTGTGATGAGAAGAAGGCGTGAAACGAGTCCAGGAAAAAGGGCACAGAGGTGGAAGGCCATTTATACTTGTGGAACGTTGTAACGTGCATTAATTACTCTTCAGATTTATTGTTGGAAGCGTCCCAGGCTGTTCCCACACACCCACCGGCCTCAAGCTTCAACCTTTTTAGTTTTTCCCACAGCTCCTATACTATTAAGTTGGCTCGGTGAGGTTCATTGTATAGTACATCAGTTAAGCTGTCCAAAGGAGGGCAATTGGGCAGTGACAAGACACGCTCATGTGTAATGTGAAAGAAATGAATGTGGTGATGCATGAAGTGTAATCTGTGCGGTAACACATCGGAGACACCAGTAGGTAATTCAGCAGTCGTGGCATTGATTGATATGGTTAGCAGGATAGTGTAACTATTAGTCCTCGCCAAGAAGGGTATTTAAAACCTAAAGGGTGCACACTTGCACGCCGGAGACGACATAAACATAAGCAGAAAGGGTTGGTTCTTGCTGGGAAATGAGCTGCGAGCGTTAGGGGCGGCTGGAGCCGGGGATGTGGCGGCAGCAGGAAAGAGGGAGTTGAGAATTCAGGCAGGTTGCGATACGGCACGGTATTTTATATCTATTTTTTTTTATCAGAGAGACGATGGCTTAAAACTGATGTCATTATGAGGTTTAAATCAACTTTCTGCTTGCTTGAACATGGTCACCTGGGTATGGAGGTACAAGGACACAAAGAGGTTGAGCAACTCTGTTTGTCTTTGAGCCGGTGATACCTGGGGTTGGGAAATTGAGTTCCGTGAGCGGTAATCTGTCAACTGTCCCCACAACATACATTTTTTAAACCTGTGCCTACATTTTCTTTCATAATGAAGGGGACTAGTTGTTCTGAAAAATGCAATGAAGAGCCAGAGCTATAGTTTAAAATAATTGGTAATGGACGTTTCTTATTTAAAAAAAATAAATTACATGTATCGTGCCCTTTTGTTTCCAGAACAGTTTGCGAGACTGAGACAAATACTGCGAAATGTGCATGTAAGGAAAGAAAATAAAATCATCCCTCTAGTAAATGTGGCTGTGAATTGAGTTAAAAGCGTTTTGCTTTTATTCTTAAGTATCTGTAATAGTAATAAATGTTTCTAAGGAGAGAATGCTACCTCATAAGTGATCTTTTTCTCACGTTTTTAGAACTAAGACATTGTTTAAAGCTGTATTTTAGTTTCATTTTAGTTTTTTAGTGCTCGCCTATTGTCTTACACAAAATAGCACATCCTTTAATGTTATATTTGTGTAATCTTCGCCGCTTTCTATTTAGACACATCTATAATCTAGATTTTGCATCTGTACGTAGCGGCAATTTAAAAATAAACCGCATTTCAGCAGTTGTGCTGAGCTGCGAGAGCTAGATCTTCGGTATCTGCAAAATGAAACTGCAAATCACAGCTCAGATCACCGGCGAGTGAAAATAATAGGACTGAGACATCTGGGTGCCTGATTGCTCCCGGAGATTTGGCACTTTGAGGTCTAAATCCCGTTACCGGCACGAACGAAGTTGCAGCCCCGGCAGCAGCGATCTCGGGTAATTGCAGCGCAGCGCTGGGAATCTTGACTTAAAATTTAGCTCTGGCTGTTAAAACGAAACGGCTAAATGGGAAATGACATAATTTATTGCGAGTGTTCGTGGATCTGTTTGACTTGCTTTTTTTACCGTTCGTTCTATTACTTTATTTAACCATTTTGCCGGGTGAGTAATGAGCGCACCTTTCAGCTGGCCAGCTTGACAGGCTGGTCAGGAATTCTCTCCAGAATTATTCTAAAAGAACTAAATTTGGGGAAGGAGGAGAGAGGCTTTTTTTATTATTATTTTTTTTTAGATTTTCTTTTATTAATCAAGTGACGTCGTCGTTTTTAAGCGGCAGGTTGTGCGCAGATGTGTATGACATCACAGTTAACTCTAAAATAACACCACCCTGCCTGAAATCCTTCTTATTATTTCCACCATTGGGTGTAGTTCTTGTTTTTTTTTTTCCCAAGATGTGGCATAATTGTTGTTTATTCTAATGTCAGTTACTCTTGCATAGGAAGTTGGATTTAACATAGTGAGTTCTAGAGGATCTACAACGAGGTGTAAACATTTTGTGTATCTCCGTGTTAACGGCTGTAACACTCGCCAGCTTTTTCTTGGGATAAAGCGGATCCAGGAGTGACCGGGAGGACAGGAGAAAGTGGGACAGGGAGAGGCAAGTGAGTGCCGACCAGCCTCTAATTAGAAACCCCCAGAAATCCAGAGTTAAGGGGGTGGTGGATAAAAAAATAATAATAATAATTAAAAAAAAAAGCGCCAGTTATTCATTCCCTATTTGCTTATTCTGGAAAATAAAAATAGGTGTCGACTCATACGGTCTCCTATCAATATGTTATCATCAACAGACAAGTCTATTCACTATTGTTTCAATTGAGTAAACAGCGGTGGAGGGGTCAGCCGTGCTCCCAGGTAATTGTTAGTGCGCAGACAGTCCTGTCAAGCGTGTTAGCTAAAAATACATCCCGCGCTGTCACTTCGCAAGGTGTTTGAAAATAATAGCCCCGGCACGGCAAAACAGGACACAGGCTGGTGTACTGACCTTTCTCTTTGTTTAATTTGCTCCCGAGGTTTAGTTTCAGGGGGACGCGTCATAATTGAATACGTCTAATAACTAAATGCTCATTTGGGACAAAATCCATCAAAATATAATTGGCGTTTGGGTCTGATGAAAGGAGGATGACGTGGCTCGAGAGGAGCCGATGTGTCCCAGGAATATCTGATCACTTAATGTATAAATTGAAGCCTCTTTCATAATATATATTAATTGCAGATACTTAAGGATTTGAGCATTTATGATTATTTTTTTTTTGGTAGTGAACCGTTACCGGAGACCAACTGTTTTTGTTAATGCTACTCTCGGAAAGGCGGGGAAGGTTATTGGTCTGTCGTGCAATAATTTACTCCTCTTTGATATGCAAACGATCCACGGTGAATATAAAAAAATCCTATCAGACTCATTTCACAGTTCTTAACCACTTAGATTCTCTGGAGTCTATCGCCTCATTAGACCAGTGCTCTCCAAAGCTAGCATAATTAAAATCTTTAACAGTTTAGCAAAGTAAAGATGTTTGGCTGATCACGTTGAGATGATTATCTATCCATTGTATTCTAAATGACAAAAATAAATTAAATTTAGACCTTGGCATTTTTTATTATGTGTTTCAAATGAATATAATGCATAGTGCCTTTTTTTTTTTTCTGATTTTATTTATTTATTTATTTTATTATTTCAATACCTTACGTTTGGTAAGATACGTGCCTGGGTGAGCTGCTGCTGCTCGCTCAGAAAATGGCAGGTTTCCTCAGGATAGCTCAGGTGAAACAATGAACAGTGATCCAAAGGATGATCTGCAAGCACAGCGAGGAGAAACCTCCCTAAAAACACACCGGCACTGGCTTTCATTATTTTCTTCTTTTCTTTCCCTCCGAATATTTAAGCGATGCATCTCTACCGCTAATTTTTTTTCCCATGGCCTTCTCCAAAAGAGCACCCAAAGAGTCTTCAGTGAGGGAAACTTGACTTGTTTGATCATGTCGCAAGCATCAGCTTGATCCCGAAGCATGATCTCAGCATGATTCCACGTCATGCTGACACACGTGGCTCCCTTCCCGTCCCTTCCCATCCCTTCCCTTCCCTTCCAGCCTCTGTGGAGTTTGCAAACTTCTCCCTTGGGTTATTTACTCGATGCCACATCCCAACGCCGCTTGTCCATTTTGGCACAACTGAAGGAATACATACAATTTTTTCAATTATTTATTATTATTATTATTTCTCGAAGCTTATTTTATGTTTTCGTTTCACTTCTGAATGGCTCATTAGCATCGATCGCAAAAAATGACAGTAATAATAGTGTTACTTGTATGGAAAGTTACACAGTTTTCCAGTAGACACATCCATCAATTAAGCGAGCAGTTCGAGAAACCAAAATTAATGAGAAAGATAGGTGTGTTAATGAAATAATCATAGTATAATCAATTTGACTGTTAAAATTTGAAAAGCATTTCAGGAAGACAATATGAATTCATAATTTATGTCTAAAAGTGATTAATAAAAACTGTATTTAATAACAAAGCTATTTGTCATCATTTAAAACTTAAGCACAGAATTAGTCATGTTGTGGTTCGTGTTGTCATAATAATAAAGCTGAGGTGTTGTGGGGTTTTTTTTTCCTAAGACCTTCTTTTAAAAACAGGTTAGAAAGTACTCACTTTCCTTTTAAACAAAAATGAAATAAACAGTGTATTTAATAAAAAAATGAAAAGTTGATCCAGCTGGCTGCAGAGCAGCCCTTGGCCAGCCTTGCCATTAGCTCAGGGGGATTTCTGCTTGAGCAGGGACCCTGGAAACGGGCCTTCGTATCATTCGAATGACAAAAAATACTAATAATTACCGTGAAGTTTGGGGTGGGCGGCGTGTTGTGTGGCCTCCCCCTGCCCCAGATTTTGCCTTAGGTAGGGATTGCAGGTCCAGAAAAACCGAGCAGAAACGTTCAGGGTTCAGCATTCGCCTTTAGTTATTAAAAAATAAATAAAATACATGCACAAAAACACACACGCACACACTCACAAAACTAACACTAGGCTTTGTTTACTGACTCTTTGATTTAATTACTGTTTGAAGACGGCCGAATTAGCTGTTAATTGATTTAATTATCCAATTTGTTTGTTTCAGGCATGATTCCAACAGAACTGCAGCAGCTCTGGAAGGAAGTGACAAGCTCGCACACAGCGGAGGAGGCAGCCAGCAACAACCACAGCAGCCTGGACCTGTCCACCACCTGCGTCTCCTCCTCCGCGCCGTCTAAGACCTCCTTAATCATCAACCCGCACGCCTCAACTAACGGACAGCTATCGGTCCACACTCCTAAACGGGAGAGGTAGGTGCCCGTGGAGTTTCCACCCGCGAGCGTCTCCGAAGGGCGTGCCGAAAATCCTTGGGAGCGGTGGCCAAGCGCCTTGGCCTCGGTTCTGTCCTCCCCGTCTTGCTCTGCCCGATTTTTGGCGTGGTTGAATAGAGTCTCCATTGGGCAGAATATGCTCCTTTTGTTCAGATCTTTATGGCTTGTTAATTGGATCAATGCGGGCACAATTAGCTAATTAGAAGGGCATTGGAGAAGCGTTTTGGGGGAAGTGTGAAGAACGTAAGCTGGGTTTTTTTTTGTTTTTTCTGAGTTTTGCATCCCGGGTGGTGTTGCTCTTGATGTGTTTTGGGTTTGCAGGCTGGAGGTGAGGAAGAAAATCTGCCGGTCACTACAGGCTGTTTCACCACCCGTTTTTCTGCCAAATTTCAGTGCCCAGTCTCATCTAACACGTTTGCCTCTTTTTTTCACTCCGTATTTACCTGCTTTCACAATTCGGGGTAGGCTCGAGTTCACCAGCTTTCTTTAAAACAAAGCAGGTATTTTTTTTCCAGGCGCTGATAAAATTAGCTAACTGGTGGTGTTTGGCTTTTAAAAGCGCGAGTTAATTTATACTTGCTAGGCTTGCATTGTTCAAAGAAATGGCTTAAATCAGGGGTTGTCTGTTGACGTGCTTCTCGGCGCGGGCTCCGCTTTATTCCGAAGGATGCTTTATTGCAGGTTTGTTTCTTTACACCCCCAGATTTCACTGAGGCGTGTCTAACAACATAACTTTTGCTTACGGTGAGACAGACGGTCCCAGAGGAGCTCGGGCCGTGGGTGCTGGTGGCTGCTGCAACCTCGGCATCGCTGCTGGCAGCGAGGAGGAGGAGGAGGAGGAGGAGGGTCTCAGGGAGTGCGCGAGCAGCGGGGAGGGCAGCGCTTCTTTGCATTCAGGAGAGTCCCTTTGCCCATCTAGAAATGTTAGAGCAGACACTAGTGAAAGCTGGATTTTATGGAAACTGATGGCTTTGTCTTTCCGTCCTCCTTTCATTCATTAGGAAGAGGATAATGGAATTTCGAAGCCAGAGAGTTGATATTTCTGGTGGTCTGAGAGTAGATTGATAGGGAAGCTATATAAATACCTCTTATATCTTTCTAATGTTAAGAAAATAGTGCTGTTGGGAGGAGAGAGATTTTAAAGGAGAGCGCAGCCACTGTTGAAAGAGCTGCCCTGCGTGAGTAAGGCATCGTTATTGCAAGGACACGTGGGGGAACATCGGCGTATACATTTATAATGCATGTAAGTGTCAAGGACATGGTTTTCATGAAGACTTACATGGGACGCTAAAAACAATTTGATGTTTATTAAACAATTAAATCCCCTTTTTGCTGCATATAGAGCTGAACAAGATGGCTTTATGACTTTTCAATAAATTTTTTATCTATGTTTTTCTTACTGAGTATATAAAATAAAGCCCCACGCAGCGAAATGGGTCTGCTTTCACTGCATAGGGGCGTGTGCTGCTGTCAGCTAATGGCAAGCTATCCGAGGAAGCGTTGTGCCATTGCTGTTCAGGTTGAAATGTGCTGGAAATCCAGGAATCTGTTCTGAAGTAAGAATTTTCTCCATGAATACTGTCAAGCAGAACTGGAAAGCTGTGTGTCTGAGCCCTGTAATTGTGGCCTGGAGCTAATTGAGGTCTACAGACAAGGTGGTACGTAAGTTTTTATTAGTGAAGTTCCAAATAAGTTAATGAGGAAGGTATAAATATGCCGTGGTATTGTTTGAGATTGTCTTGGTTTAGAAGACTTTAAATCCTCAGTGGTTGGATCGATAGCTGGATTGTTAAAGCTGCCATTACACTTTTCTCAGATATCTACTGAGTTGGGTTCTCCACAGCATCAAAATACAAAAATAGGTATATTCAGGAATACAAATAAGAGCACCACAGACTTTGCTTTATCTTGCCTCTCTTTGGTACGTGGAGGGTTTACGCCATCCATTTGCTGCAGTGATTGAATTACATCTTTATCCATAAGGAGAGCAGGAGACTACACACAGAAGAATGCCTACTGAGGCACTTAAGGGTTTTGTTGCAGTCTCATCGGGCACCATGGTGCCTGCCTGGATTTCATCTGACACAGAAGCTCCTCTGGTTGAGATGTGCTGCAGCAGTTTCCTTTCTGAAAGGCTATTTATCTACAGGAAGGGAGTTCGGGGTGGTGAGCCAGCGGCAAGGAAAGAGTAGCTGTGCTCTGCCATCAGGTGTGTGTTTGAGGGCTCACAGAAGGTGGAATTTTAGCATACTTACAAAAGAGAGAGCACGGGCACGAGCAGGGTTTTGGTCACTTTTTGATAGCAAAGGTTAAGACTAGAAAAAGTCCTGGGTCTAGTGGGAGCATGAGCTTGCTGGATTTACAGTGAAACCCGTGAACCCAGCTGGTTCTGCGCAACTGAGCCTGCAAATACGAGGGGACTTGTGGAGGTAATACTGAGCTTGGGCTCAGGTCAGGTGAGGTTGTCAGAAGGGCTCACGAGGGAGATATCAGCCCTTGCACCTCCCACCTCACAAGTCCGCAGCTTAGGCTGGGTCTCTGGGTTGTGGCTTCTGTGCAACTGACTGTTAGCTTTGGTCTGATACAACTAAGAGCTACTTATTTAGATTTAAACAACAGTAGAAAGCAAGTAGTAAAAGCTGTAAGTGTCCTAACAGCTAAGCACAGCCACATCGTAACGACTGCCCAGCAGCAATAAATAATCATATACAGGTAACATTAACTTTTAGGGTGTGCTGTAAAGCTGTTTTCCCCCCCTCTTCCTCTTGGGCTTTTGAGAAGGAGTGGGCTGCAGGAGGCAAGTTGGTTATGTGGGAGTTACTATCATCACTGTCACTGCTGGCACATGTCACTGGGATAGTTCAGGCTGTATTTTATAGGGTTCCTCATCCCACAGGTCAGGTTGCGAGGCTGCTGGAGACCTGCACGACAGGACCGCAGCGACACCTGCGTAGAAGTCGTCGGGCAAGCGGCAGCTCTACTGTACAGCCTGGGTAAAAGCAGGCTTTGGTTATAAACAAGGAGTTTAAAATAGCAGGAGAAATAGTCACTGGCTGCTGGACGTGCCCACGCGTCGCCACGCCATGAGCCCAGCCTCGTGGTTGTGTACAGCAAAGCTTTGGTCCTGCGCTGGCTGCGGGGACGCAGCTCTGGTGTCACTGG